>JAJIBD010005477.1:0-17137 GCA_021461705.1 Cryptotis parvus | reverse complement strand
TCCCCGACAGGAAGGCTTTCAATTTTTTCCCATTGAGAATGATACTCGGCTGTGGACTTTTGGTAGATGGCTTTGGCCATCTTGAGGAAACTTCCCTTCAATTCCCATTTTCTGGAGGGTTTTAATCATGAATGGGTGCTGGATCTTGTCAAATGCTTTTTCTGCATCTATTGATAGGATCATATGGTTTTTATTTTTTCTCTTATTGATATGATGTATTATGTTGATTGATTTGCGAATGTTGAACCATCCTTGCATTCCCGGGATGAATCCTACTTGGTCATGATGTATGATCTTTTTGATGAGTCTTTGGATTTTGTTTGCTAGTATTTTGTTGAAGATCTTAGTGTCTGTGTTCATCAAGGAGATTGGTCTGTAATTTTCCTTCTTTGTGTTGTCTCTCCCTGCTTTGGGTATCAGGGGTGATGTGTGCCTCGTAGAAGCTGTTTGGGGAGTGTTTCTGTTTCTTCTATTTCCTGGAAGAGCTTGAACAGGACAGGCAGTAGGTCCTCCTTAAAGGTTTGGTAGAATTCGCCAGTGAATCCATCTGGACCTGGGCTTTTATGTTTGGGCAGACTTTTAATTACTTTTTCAATTTCCTCGATGTTGATAGGCTTATTTAGGTATTGGAGGTCTTCTTGTTTCAATCGTTGGAGGTTATAGGACTTTAGGAATTTATCCATTTCTTCTAGGTTCTCATGTTTCGTGGGCATACAGGTTCTCGAAGTAATCATTGATGATCTTTTGGATTTCTGTCTTTTCTGTTTTGATGTCACCATTTTCATTTCTGATTCTGTTTATTTGGGTTCTCTCTTTCCCTGTCCTTACAAGTCTTGCCAGTGGCTTGTCGATCTTGTTTAATTTTTTCAAAGAACCAGCTCTTGGTTTCATTAATCTTTTGATGTTTTTTTGGTTTCTAGCTCGTTGATTTCCCAGTTTATATTCTTGCGGGGGGTTGGATCTTTAATATTTCGTGCAGGCAGATTGGGGCCCTTTTTCGGTGAATGCTTGCAGAGCTGAACTCCCACACGCTGCTGTCCAAAGTTCTGATAGTTGGTGTCTTCATTGTCATTTGTTTCTAGGATATCTTTGGATTTCCTGTTTGATTTCCTCTATGACCCATTTGTTGTTCAGGAGTGAGCTGTTCAGTTTCCAGGTGTTTGGTTTGACTCCCTGCTTCTGTGTATGGTTAACTACTATTTTCAGTGCATCATGATCTGAAAAGATAGTCGACACAATTTCTATCTTTTTTTTTTGTTGAGGTATGCTTTGTGGCTCAGTATGTGGTTTATTTTGGAGAATGTTCCATGTGCAATGGAAAAAGTGTGTATTCAGCTTTTTTTGGGATGAAAAGCCCTGTATATATCAACCAGCTCTCTTTCTTCTATTTCTTCCTTCAGGTCCAGTATTTCCCTGGTGAGTTTCAGTCTCGGCGATCTATCCATAGCAGTCGTTGAAGTCTCCGACTATTATTGTGCTACTGTTAATGTCTTCTTTGAGGTCTATTAATAGTCGTTTTAAAGTATTTTGCAGGCCCCTCGCTTGGGCATATATGTTTAGTAGTGTGATTTCTTCCTGGTATACATACCCCTTTAATTATTAAGAAATGGCCTTCATTGTCCCTTTTAACCTTTTTCAGCCTGAAGTCTATATTGTCAGACACGAGTATGGCCACACCCGCCTTTTGGAGGAGTTGCTTGCGTGGGAGAATGGTCTTCCAGCCTTTGATTGAGTCTGTGTTTGCTGTGATTATTCAGATGTGTTTCTTGTAGGCAGCAGAATGTTGGATTCAGTGTTTTAATCCATTTTGCCACCCTATGTCTCTTAATTGGTGCATTTAGACCATTGACGTTGAGAGATATTATTGTCATTGGATTTTGTGCCATTTTCCCTGTTTAAATTTGTTTTGGCTTTGGGTTGTCTTATTTTACAATAGACCCTTCAATCCTTCTTTTAAGTTGGTTTTGAGTCTATGAATTTCCTGAGTTGTTGTTTATCCGTGAAGTTGTGTATCTTTCCTTCACATTTGAAAGTAAGTCTAGCTGGGTAAAGAATTCTTGGTGAAGCCTGCAGTTCATTGAGTCTTTTAACAATATCCCACCATTGTTTTCAGGCATGGAGTGTTTCATCTGAGAAGTCTGCTGTAAATCTCAGGAATGCTCCATTGTATGTGATTTCCTTCTTTGATCTTGCTGCTTTCAGTATTCTATCTCTGTCTATCGTTTTTGTCATTTTAATAAGGATGTGTCTTGGAGTATTCTTATTGGGGTTTCTTTTAGCTGGTATCCTCCGGGCTCCTGTATCTGGGAGCATGCTTTCTTCAGTTCATGGAACTTGTCAGCGATGATGGCTTTGACAGTTTCTTCTTCTTCAGGGTTTTCTTCTTGCCCTTCCGGGACTTCTCTTCCCTCCCTGCCCAATGATGTGTATGTTGTTCTTTTGGCTTTATCACGATTTTCTCTGGTAGTCTGTTCATTGATTGTGAGTCTTTTCTCCATCTTCTGGTGTCTACAGAATCTCTGAACCTCGTATTCGAGATCACTAATTCTTTGTTCAGTAGCTGTTACTCTGCTTTGGAGGCCTTCCCCTGTGTTTTTCAGTTCACTTACCTCATTTTTAATATCTGTCATTTCTGCTTGTACTTTGTTCTGGAATTTACTCAATTCTGCTCTCATGTCCTCTTGTATTTTATTGACTTTGTATTCCAATGTTTCTTTTATTTCCTTGTGAATCTTTAACAGTTCCTTCCGAAATTCCTTTTCAGAGAGGTATATATAGCTCATTGTTATTGCTTGACTCATATGTATTAGTGACTTCAATTGTAGAGCTTGAAGGAATTCTGTGTTGCTTTACGTAATGACTATCATGAGTTGAAAATGTGTGTTTTGGGTGTCTAGTAAATAGAGTTAGTAGGTGCCTGAATTACCTTGAAGTTAGGGGTGTATAGCAAAGAATGTAGGGGCAAATGCTCAGTAGTATCTCGGTAGATAGATATTACTTTGTCTTGCGCATCCGCGCGGTTTTGAATTTTGGAGTGTCGCTGGGTGGTTCTGGAGTCAGGGGTCAGGGTGGAGGTAGTTCAGTGGAAGATCCGAAAAAGCTGGGTGTGGCTTGGTCCCCTTCGCAAAGCTCCAGACCTTTATGCTGGAAGGGGGTGCCTCGGGGCTTCCCACCGTGGGAACGCACCTGGTGGGGAGACCGGTAGCTGGTGGGGAGACCAGGTAGCTGCTGGGTGTCGGGGGCCAATAAAGTCTTTTAAAACTGCCCCGGATTCCTGAGTTTTTAATCCATTCCCGGCTGACTTCGGAGGTAGAAGTAAACTTGTTTCCCAGTATTGTTGGGGAACCCAGCAGTTCCTGACGATTGACTTCATTTTTTTAATCTAAAAGTCCCCATGGAGTTTTAATTCATCAATAATATGCATCCCACTGACCTAATTGTGCTTCCTTGCTTACCTAATCCAGAATGCTTTGCTACATGCTCAAAACAAAGCTGTATTAGTTTAGCAATATTCGCTGCTGCTTCTCCTCACTACCCAAACTCCTATCCTAGATAATCATTAGATGGTCTTGACTCAAAACCTAGGTTTTCTTGTCCTTTCCAATAAAACGTGTAAATGTACAAAATTGCTTTCATTGCCTATCTTCTCTCAATTGTTATTTACAGATAATCCATTTATCATAGAGAAATAGGCCCTAGAGAGATAGTGGAGCTAGAATGAGCTTGCCTTATAGGTAGCCAGCATGGGCTAGATCCCCACTACCCTAATAGTCCCCATGCAGTCAGCACTGATCCCTGAGCACAGAGCCAGGAATTAGCCCTGCCTGAGCACTGCCAGGTGTGCCCCTCAAACCAACAAATAAATAAAGGATCTGTCACTTGTCTTCCCATTGTTCATTGATTTGCTCTAGTGGGAGCCAGTAACATCTCCATTTATTGGGAATGAGGTCCAATATTTTTTACTGCTTTTGGCATATGAATGAAATACACCACCAGTAGCTTTCAAGGCTCTGCCATAAATAAATGATCTGTATTTTAAGATAATTGCTTTCTTTCTCTTCTATTCTGTGCTCACCAAAGCACTTGAAAAATCAATGATTTGTGGGGCCCCAGGAGGAAAGATGGGTTTTGGGAGTGGGCCCATCATCTCTGGGGGTCCCAGAAGCAGCTGGATGAGACTCACCACACTAGCCGCCACCTTCGATGTCTGGACGCTGCAGCATATCAGCCCGCCCGGTAGGGATGCTCCTCAAGACCAGATTAACAGAGCAAAATGAGTTTGAGCCCAGGTAGGCAGCTCCCAGAAGCGGGAATCACCGGGAATTCATCAGATGGAGCCGGAGTTGGCCCTTCCCCCTCCATTTTGTCTGAGCCCGGTGGCCCTGCCCAGGAGCTGCCCTGGGGCGACCAGCCATAGCATGCAGAGCCTCAGATGCGGCTGGGGAAGCTGGAACTAGGCTCTCCCTAGGCTCAGCTGACCATGAAGCCTCCAGGAGGACAGATGGGTTTTGGGAGTGGGCCCATCACCTCTGGGGGGGTCCCTGAAGCAGCTGGATGAGACTTGCCCATCACCAACCTGTCCGGATGCTGACCATGAGGCCCCAAGTCGCGCGGCAGCAAGTGGCCGTGCGGTCCATTACACTAGTGGAAACAGTTATGTTCTTTAATGTACTGCATTCTACGATGTGTAGGAAAGGTAGATGGGAGGGAGAGATAGAGAGAAGAGAAAAGACATACAGAACCCGCCAAGTAGTTGAGGTGTGGGAGGGGGAGGGAGGTGGGACATTGGTGATGGGAAATGGGTTTGGGTGGAGGGATGGGTGTTGGAACACTATAGAACCAAAACTCGACATGAGCATCTTGCAATTGTATGTCTAAAAGTGGTGTAATAAAATTTGAACAAAAAAAAATAAGCAATGGTTTAGCCTTATAAGTGCACTGTAACTTGGGTTTGCCTTTTGTCATTGAAACACACAGCACCAGGTGTAAATCCTGGGCACATCATTGAGGGAAGTACTCCCACATAACAAGGACCTCTCTCTGAAATTTCTTCAAACTCAGAAATTCCTACATCAAAATATTATTGTTTTATAGTCAATCACTGCCTACCACCAGGCTATATATGGTCTTTAGCTAATATTTATGTATAGTATTTAATGAATTAAATATTTTAAGATTGTTTTTCTCAATTCAGTGACTGAAAGGTTATCAGCTACTCTTAGCATGGTAAGTGTTCTCTTTATTTTTACATTATTTCTTATTTTGAAATAGTTCAAACTGAAAATGTCTTCTATCAAAGCAACTACAGAGAACATTGAATCACTTTAAAATTATATTTAAAAATCCAATACAATGTAAAGAATATGAAAACGTTTCCCATATTGTGCAACTGTGATGACTGTCTTATTCCAGAACTTTTTCATCACAATAAAAAATACAATATCCTTTGGCAGGCATTCCCCTCATTCTCAGCTTCTGGTAGCCAGCAAGATGCTTTATGTCTCTATAGATGTTCCTATTCTGGTCATTTCATATACGTGGAATAATATACTATTTCTTCTCAAGTCAGCTGTAATTAAATTTAATAATTTAGACCCTTATATTAATAATTTACTGATAAATCTAACCATCCCAAGTAGAATACTCTGATTTCATAAATGTCTCATGCCAAAGAAGGAAAATGTTTCTAACATCTAACTAGAGAATTAAAGTATAATAATAATAATAATAATTTGGTTTATCACACTATATCTATAGTCTCATTATTATGATTTACTCATCTCTAGAAAGTACTACCAAATATAAATCTATGGCCATAGTTCACATCGTGTTTATAAGAGGGCAAGAAATAAAGAACTCATATTCCAGAGTCCTGAGCTTTAATTTCAATTTTGTTAAGTCGACATCACCTGTTTTATGGGGTTGGGGTGAAATTAAAATAGACTCTCTGTTCTGAAAATGGTCTGGTCTAGGCTCAGGAATCATTTATGGTACTTAGCGTGTGTGATGTTGGTGTTTGAACTGGGGTCAGCTGCATGCAAGGTAAGTGCCTTAATCTCTGTACTGGCTCTTCAACCTTCTCTCACATTTTTAGTACAAGTCTCCAGGAGAGATATCCAAAGATACACACGTATCCCTTATATGTAACAGCATACAAGAGAATATATGTAACAGCATACAAGAGAAAGTTACAGATTATTTATTGATAACAGATACTTCTCTAACACAGGATATTAATTAATGCGTCTAACATTTTAGACACCAGATTGTGGGAAGGCTTGGGGAAGGACAGCTGCTAACAGTTGAGATGATGATGAAAGTCCCCAGGGGCTCTAGTAGTATTTATTTATCAGCCTGTAGGAAATTATTCAGTATTTTACCCAGTGGCTGACTAGATGTCAACCTAACTTCAAAATTACCATAAGAAACATTTTCTTATTACACTAAACCAAAATGAAACAAAAATCAAATATCATTTAAAAATAGTCGATGTCTTTTACTCTCCACCCAGTGACAGAGGAGTTAAGGTCTCCCTTTAATGAGAAAATTTAATACAGAGCTATGTTTAGGTTTTGTATATTTATTACATTCCACTCAAAAAGTAAATGGACCAGAACCTGGGTAATGACCCTGAACTAACCAGTTGGTTCAGTTTGCTCATCTGCTAAGTATGTTAGACTAGCTTATAGGTTAGACATTTTCATTTACTTAAACTATCTCATTTTTCTTCTTTACATAACTCTAGCCTAACCTTTAGCTCATGGCTCCATATCTTAGCCTAAATGCAAGAATGTAATAAATGCTACAATTAATCCACTAGGTAGAAACCACAGAATAATTCATTTGCCCCTGAAAAGGATTTTGATATTACAATTTTTTGTGTACAACACTGAGTCAGCAATAGTTCAGTCTAGACACAAAGTGGCCAACATGCTTTGAGTAAATTACTTTTAATGTGTAGAGTGCTCTTGTTTCCAGTTGTTATTCTGGGTGATTAAACAAACTGCCAAACTCTTGCTGTAGCAGTCATCATTTGTTACTGAGATACTTATTAGGATTTAATAGTACTTCATTTGATACAATATTCTTGAACCCCAGGAATTCAAAAGAAAAGTATTTTGGCCACAAATTGATAGTTTCAAGATTTCTGTAATAGAGATATACACAATCATATTGTTCAGTCAAAGAAATGTGTCTCTAATAGGGAGTATTTATTGGGAATTAACAATGATATAATAGTTACCTGTTTAATATATGGTAGTCAAAGCCGAAAATGTGTTTTTAATAATTGGCATTTCAAGTTATATGACTACAATATGCTATCTCAAACACAGGTAAAACCTACATTTCAGATCTGTTTGAAAGACCAATTCATGAAATCAAGATCATTGTTTAAAATTTTGTAATCAAAGGATAATTTTTAATAATTTCTTATTTTAATAATTTTTTTATTTTTTTATTATTCTCTTTTATTAAATTCTCAGAACGCATTTCCCTATACTTTTACCAGTAGATGGACTCCTGCCTATATAAAGAAAATCGATTCTTCTTTCCAACCAAAATTGCAAAAACAGTGACTAAAAGCAAAAAAAAGAAGTGTTTTTAGCTTTTTAGTTCATGCCTAGAAAAAGATGTGGTATGAACTGTGAATTGCACGATGTGCTGGTGTTAACAGATTGCCTTGTGAAGAACTCTTCCTGGGACTTCACGTTGAAAATTTTGGTCAGTCACTTCTGTGTAATAAAGAAAGCTCATTCTTCTCTCTACCAGTCTCTTTCATGTTTACTTTTGGCAAATATTTATAAGATGCCTATAAAAAATGTGTCCTATGAGATTCTAATGTCTAAAAGACAAAAAGTAAACCTCAATTAAAATATCAAGATGACCAAACAATCCATACTGACAACAAAGAATAATAAGCAAAGATCACTGACCAGCTAAGGTCAATGGAGGCAACTGCATAGCAGGCCAGTGGCTTCATTCAGTATAAAATGCGAGGGTGTAGAATATACTTATACAGGTAATAGCAATGTTGCAGATAATGGATAAAGCCAATGTCTTGTTTATGTCACAACAGACTCTTAGTTCCCACCCCCACCACTGACTCTTATACATCCTTTACTTGGTAAGCCTATGTTCTCCTGTGTATACATCTCTAGGTAAATTTTTGTAGTTTTTTCCATAGCATACGCCTCAGAGACCTGGGCCCTACGAAAGCAGGATGAGAATGCTATTCGGTCTCCCAGAGAGGAATCGAAAGAGCTATGCTTGGAATATCACGCCTCACTCAAGTGAGAGAAGGAATCCAGAGTTCTGACCTCTGTCGCTATTCCAGAATCAGGGATGCTGTCTCTTTTGCCCAGGCATCGAAAATCAGATGGGCTGGACATGTAATGCGATTTGGAGACAATCAGATGGGCTGGACATGTAATGCGATTTGGAGACAATTAGAGCCGTTACGGAATGGATCCCACAGGATGTCAAAAGATCACGTGGCCGCCCACCTACAAGATGGTCAGACTTCCTTGTCAAGACCCTAAAGGAACGGTTTGAGGCTCTTCATATTCCTGAATCAACCATATGCCATTGGGCTTCATTGGCACGTGATAGGGTCCAATGGAAATGTTACTGGCGCCCGCTCTAGCAAATCAATGAATAACGGGATTCAAGTGATCAAGTGATCAAGTGATTCCATAGCAGGGATATGCTCATCCAACATATCTTTGCCTCAAACGGATCTTTTTAAAAAGTGACTTCTACCCTTTACGATTGAAACCCCAATCATGAATAGCTTTGAAATGGTCTAGCTCAAGTTGATTCAACACATTTTTAAAGTGACTTCTATAATGCACAGGCATCCTTATTCTCTCACATCACCTATGTTTTCCTCAAATAAGAAGCTCATCTATACATATTTTATTTTTAGAGTGCTTTATTATCTTTCTCTTTGTAGAATATATGTTCTGCATCATTGGCCTGCAGTAGTGCCAACCCTGATGACTGCTGTAAGCCCTGATATAAGTGAAGATAAACTGAAAGTTGTATTATTATATATAAATATATATTTATATATAATAGGTTATTTTATATATATAAATTATATTTATATATTATATATAAAATAATCTGAAGTTATTATCATCAGTTAAATGATTCACTTTATAAAATCAGTTATGCCATTTAAGCTTCAGAGCACTCTCCAACCATGCTTCCAGTGTTTGAGAATTTTGGGAGAGACAATGCCCCCTTCATAAGAAAATAAGACCGTACTCTGATAAGACACCAAAGGCTGGCTATGACATTTGGATTTTGTTCCCAGGATAGGTTTACTTTCCTACCTATTTTGGTACACTTCCTCTACATAGTACAATAAAAGTGCTCCATCTAAAACAGATCCATGGACTGCCCTGGGGCTACCAACCATAGCATGCAGAGCCTCAGATGCATCTAGGAGAGCTGAATGCCAGCTCTCCCCGATGATCTGGCACTCAGCTCTCCCTTAGCCCAGCTGATGATGAGGCTCCTAGGAGGACAGATGGGTTTTGGGTGTTGGCCCATTACCTCTGGGGGCCCAGAAGCGGCCAGATGAGACTCGCCCACCACAATAGCCACCATTTTCGCTGTCTGGACGCTGCAGCACATCAGAACCCGCCCAGGAGAGATGCTGATCTCAAGAGCAGATTAACAGAGTAGCTGAGTTCAAGCCCAGGTAGGTGGCTCCCAGAAGCGGAAGTCACCAGGCATTCATCAGATGGAGCTGAGCCACCCCTTCCCCTCTCTATCTTATCTCGAGCCCAGTGGCCCTGCCCAGGAACTGCCCCGCGTTGACCAGCCATATCATGCATCGGGAACCAGAGCCTCAGATGCAACAGGGAATGCTGGCACTCAGCTCTCCCCTAGCCCAGCCAACCATGAGGCTCCGAAAGTTGCTCGGCCACTTGCGGCCACATGGTCCATCAAACTAGTGGAACCGATCGTGTCTTAGAATATACTACATTCCATGATGCGTAGGAAAGGTAGGCAGGAGGGAG
Organism: Cryptotis parvus; assembly: GCA_021461705.1. Taxonomy (NCBI): domain Eukaryota; kingdom Metazoa; phylum Chordata; class Mammalia; order Eulipotyphla; family Soricidae; genus Cryptotis; species Cryptotis parvus. The sequence continues at coordinate 7,106 of JAJIBD010005477.1, read as the reverse complement.
AGATAGAGAAAGAGAGAAAGGAAATACACAAGCTGCCATGGAGGTGGACAAGGGGAGGGGGGGGGAGATGGGGACATTGGTGATGGGAGATGTGCGGGTGGAGGGATGGGTGTTGGGACACTGTAGAACCAAATCTCAAACATGGGCATCTTGTAATTGTATGTCTAAAAGTGGTGTAATAAAATAATAATAAAAAATAAAAACAGATCCATGAACTTTGTACTGAGTATTTTCTGTCCACCTCTCCAGGTGAAACTTGGAAGTGAACACTGATACTTAGTGTCTTCAGACAGCAGTAATCTGACATGGCATCTCCGCCTGTTGCTAACTGTAGCCTTCTGTACCCAACTGCAGCCTTCTGTACCCAGAGAGCCCAGCAGATAAACAGAGGAAGCACAATACTGGAGATATGCTCCTTCAATGCCAAATAATTTTAGGAATGAGAGCTCATTAAGATCATGTGACTGTGCCAAATGACCCTGCCTCTGCCAAATGTCAACCTTCATTATAAAGTTTGGGAGATGATCAGTTGCAGAACATGGTGAGCCTGGGCCAAAGTAGCAGTCCCCTCCCAAAACTGAAGAGGGGCTTGTTTAGCTTCTCTGTGGTGATTGGGAATTTTGGGATTGACTTGTCAGACTGTGAGGGTTTTTTTTTTAACCAGAAGTTATTCACCCCTCCCACAGTGCACATTTTGAAAAGTAAGGATCTGTTGGGAGCGAACTTGTTTCTCCATGGAGTCTTCTCAGTCTAGCTCCTGCCACATTTAGAATATTATCTTATTTTCTTTGCTCTTATTATTTTTTTAAATTCTGAACTCTTCCTGTTACAAAGCATTCTTTGCTGCTTAAGGTTGTGGGTTTTGCAATAAGTTTATTCCAAAAGTAATATGCATTGACTTTGTATATTTCACTGAAAACGAAAGGCTATTGCTTCTATACATGTTTTGGAAGACATTGCTCATAAATGTTAGCTAACTTTGGGTTTTAAATGTAATTAAAATTTGTAAGATAATCACTTGTATCACTTGCCTTCTCATTGTTCATTGATTTGCTCATGTGGGCACCAGTAACATCTCCATATGTCCTGTCACATGCTAGTGTAGCCCAAGGGCACCTGCTCATTCCAGGAACACAAAGAGCCTCAAACCATTCCTTCAGGTCATGGGAATGAGGTCTATAATTGTTACTGTTTTTTGGCATATCAAATACGACACGGTTAGCTAGCCAGGCTCTGCCTCTCAGTAGTAGGCTGTCATCTCATGCACTTGCTAATGAACCTGGGTGAGATTGGCTTTTCTCTTGGGTGAAGCTATGATGAGCTGTGGAGTCTGAATGTTGAGAATGGCTGCCCTTATGTTGTGGGGGTTCCTCTGGTTTCTTGTGAGGCTCCATATCCCGGGCACCTCATCATCAGCTGAGCACAGGGAGAGCCAGTAACAGCTCTGCCCCATGTATCTGAGTCCGTGTATCTGTAAGAGAATATAATTCTAATTTACATGAAAGAAAATTTAGACCTAGAGAGATTTAACTGTTTTCTCAAGATTATGCAGCAGAGAAAAGGATGCATAACTCTGTTCTCTCTTGATACCCTCAAGTGTGATGTAAAGTAGTTCCTAGTTTGGAAAATATTTTAAGTCTAAAATAAAGTAATAGCATATTCAGAGATAAACTCTGATTATTTTATAAGCACTCATGTATGAGCATGTTTATATGCAGCTTACGCAATGAGGTATATGAGATTTCCATAGATATTTTAAAATATGTCCCTAAGGATAAATACTTTGAAAACACATTCAAGTTTCTCTTTAAAAGGAATTTAATAATATACTTAAAAATTTGTGATATAAAGTTTTACACAACTGACACTCTTTTACAGTGCATTAAATTATTGCTCAATATTTTAAGCTTTTATGCATAGGGTTTCATTTCACTGGTTTTATTAATTAGCATAAATGAAATGTTATCTGAATTCAACTATTTAAAATTCATGTCAATTCAAACATACACTTTTACCTACAAAATTTGGCTAATATGGAAATATGAATGAAAATGGTACTTGTAAACACTAAACGTTTAATATGTTTAAGAAAGTATATATTTTAATTTCTTTAGAATAGACACATATGCTGCATGCTTAATGTTTTAGTAAGATCTTAGTTATTCAATAAGTCCAATTCCCAAGTGCTTCTATATACAGTTACTGAATTAAATATGAAGTATATTATAGCCTGGAAAGTAATAGTTATAATTTATTTTCCTTAAACTTCATTTGCAAACTTAACTGATTCAAGCTACTGATCCAAATTAGTAATCACATAATCACAGTGGAACGAATTCAGATTTGGAGTGATGCAGGCTTGGTTTGGATTCCAATGCTGCTACATTTTAGCTGACTATTGAAAAAATTCTTAATACTCATAGCTTTTTGTCATGATTCAGACTGGGTCACTTCAGTGAATTAAAAAAATTGTTATTGGTAATAACTTCTCTGGAAAAATAAGCACAGTCAGAGATTGATCTGGGCAAGATAATGGTTTTACTATTAAATATGACTTTACTTTCTTTTTTTTCTTATCATGCCTTCTTTTATTTTTTTTAAATTCATTCATTCATTTATTTATTTTTTATACTTTATTATACCACCGTGAGTTATACAATTTCAAAGATGTTTATTATGTTTGGGTTTCTGTCATGCAGTGTTCCAGCACCCAACCCTCCACCAGTGCCCATTTCCCATCACCAATGTTCCCGATTTCCTCCCCTCCCTTAGCCTGCCTCTATGGCAGGTTCTTTATCTCTTTTCTTTATTTTACTCTTTCTTTCTCTCTTCTCTTACACATTGTGGATTGCAGTACATACGTTGAGAGGTTATCATGCGTATCTTTTGGCCTGTATTCAATGCTCAGTTCTAGGCTGGTATTATCACTTTTGCCAATTATTAGCACACTGTTCCCTTCTCTATCTTACCTAACCTCTGACTCCCACATGTTTGTGGTAGATTCCACCTTTGACAAGACTCTTGATCCATGTTTTGCCTGACCTTGGATATTGGTATCATAATACACACACACATACATATGTCATGCAAATAAATGCAGTCATTCTATATTTGTCTTTATCCTTCTGGCTAATTTCACTCAACATGATCCATCCACTTATAGGCAGTCCACCACTTATAGGCAAATTTCATAACTTCATTTTTCCTAATAGCTGCATAGTATTCCATTGTGTAAATGTACCACAGTTTCTTTATACAGTCACCATTTTTTGGGCACTCTGGTTGTTTCCAGATTCTGGCTATTGTTACTTTATTTTCAACTTTCCAGTGTTTGATTGTCTAGGATATTGGCAAATGGTGATTTATTTTTTTAAATTTTTCTATCATTGCCTTCAACTGTATGAAATTACATCTATCCAAGCCCCATAACATCATTTTGAATCTGCCATATTCATTTGTAAGAATGCTTTTATTGTTTATTAAGTCAATGTACACATATAGGAAAATTAGTAAACTATGGTTTTAAATTACTTATGTAACTCAAAAATTTTTTATATCAGTCCTGACTTGTGACTGTGGGGACCAACAGAGGTGAATTTGTAATTTTTAAAAAATTCTCTAGCTCTTCCAGGGTAGAGTGGGAACAAAGAGGTTGTAAGAATAATTCCTTTTTCACCATGTGCTACTCACGTGGCAGAGCCTGGCAAGCTACCCGTGTCGTATTTGATATGCCAAATACCAGTAACTGTTAGAGACCTCATTCCCATGACCTGATGGAATGGTTTGAGGCTCTTTATGTTCCTGGAGCAAGCAGATGCCCTTGGGCTCTTCTTGCATGAGACAGGTCATATGGAGATGTTACTGGTGCCGCTTGAGCAAATCAATGATGAAAGGGAAGACAGTGATACAGTGGTGATAAGAAAGGCTTTTATTTCCATTTGACTAGTGTTTCCTTGCCAGATACATTGACTATGCACTGTACACTTTATTAAAATCTAATGTAATTGTGACTTTAATTTGCATCAATTTGGCTAATACAGTGTGCATTAGTTAACACTTACTTGTTAGTTACTTTTGTTAAATTTGTTAGTTAAATTTTGTTATTATTTGTACTTTGCTAACAAACCTACTCACAACCATGGTCAATGTATTTTTTCTTGGATTTTTGGAATATTTTCTTTCATTCTCTTAAAATCGAAAGTAATTACTATTTCTTTCCTAGAAATGAGGATTCTTAAAATTTTATACTTTCTCTGAAGTTAGAGAGATAGTTCTAATGGAGAACGGTACCAGAGAGATGATTCTAAGGGATGAACACATGCTTTGTATGCACGAGGCCTGTATTTGATACTTATATTGTCATAGTCCCCTGAGTACCATTAAAAGCAAATCAAAGGCATAGAGCTGCAAGTAACTCCTGTGAAATGCATGTGCCGAACACCTTCAAAAGATATAAGGCTTCAGATAAAAATTGAGGTACATTCTGTAACCATAGGTACCATGACCTCTCAACAGTATATTACTCTAAACAGCATATTACTTGTCTCTATATTTAATTCTAAGTAAAATGTAAAACTCTTAACTCATATTTAAGAATTTTTTCTTTACTCAATAATATGATTTTAGATCTTTCTATTATATGCTCAAAAGCTATACGTGTTATTTTTAGAAGTTTCTTTATAATGTTGCACAGTATTCCATAGGTGGACCTGAATATTAAAAATCCTATAGTATCACATGATATTATGTTTACAGAGTTTGACTATGAGATGAAATGCTTACAGATATCCATGTACATGTCTAAGTGCTTGTTTGTTTTTATAAAACATATGAAGGCAAGTGTTCTATCACCAAGCTATAGTTATATCCCTGTTTCTGGCTATTTTAAAATCTTTGCAAATTGTTACCTGGTATGTGAGTGAGTATGAGTGTGTGTGTGTGTGTGTGCGTGTGTGCGTGTGTGTGTGTGCTAGATCATGTACTGCCAATGATGAAAGCCAGGGACTCCAGTTTGTGAGGTATCTACTTTACCAGTATCACATCTCCTGTCCTTGTGTACAATATTTCTTTAGTATAGTTAGTAAATGTAGAATTCCTGGATGGGAATTCATGTGCATTCATGTGCATTTTATTTTGTCTATTTTATTGTTTTAAAGATCGCATCTAACAGTATTAAGGGGCTCCTCTCTCTATGTTCACTCTTTACTCATGTCTCCATGCTCACAGATCATTCGTGGTAGTGCTCAAAGAACTATGCTCTTCCAGAGTTGGAATCAAGGTTGACCACATGCAGGGCAGATCCTTTGAACCCGATACTTTTCTCTGGTACCGCTTTTAAGTTTTATAAACAACTGGCATTTATGTCCATATTTCCTCCCTCTTTGTTTTAAACAGTGTGGTTTACGGGTTGTTCGTGATGATTTGTTATAGCCATTCAATATTTGAACACTAATCTCCTACCACTGGCACCTTCCCTCCACCATTTTCTCTATTTTGCCAGTGATTCCTCAAGACTGCCCCCTGGAAGCTAACAATAATTTATTATATATTGCTTATTACCAAAAAAAGGCTAAAGGAATTAGCGAAAAAATATTCCAGAAGAAAATCTGTGAGAATTGTTGTGTATCACCATGGAAACATTACGATCTTGTCTGGGAGTTTACTGAGATGTTGTTGCAAGTAAACCTTCTGTGTGAGATATATGAATGTTTTTGTTATCAAATTAACTGTCTTCTAAGTTATGTTCCCATCCAATCTGATGTGCTACTACTGTGATGCCAGTATTGCAGGTTTTGGAGATGTCAGGAAACTCTAGAATGTTTACCTGGTTAGTTCAGCTGGAGGTATGGCAACAGCTTTAGGGCTTCCTGGGCTGTGGTAGGGAGGATGATGTGCTGCTCTGTGCTCCAGATTACCCTAAAAGTCTCAGCAGGGAAGAGTATCTGAAAAAATTTTCTGTCTAGTTGATCTCTTTCAGGATTTATTTATGAGCCTCTGAAACAAGGTCAGTAGATGAACTTAGTTGGTGGTAGTGGAATGTGGACGTTGCTCACTTAAGTTCCTCTTGGTCATACCACTTGATACTCCTGTTGACTATCAATTAACAATCCATGTTTCTATATCTATTATCAAAAAGTATTGCCAAGTATTTAAATGATCATCAAACAAATTAGTACATTATGAAATTTTGTTTAATGTTTTATCAGATTTTATTTCTGTCTCACTACTATCAATTTATAAATATCAAATTTGCATTTTCTGCACAATTTTTATTTGGGGGTGTTTAATAAACATAGTCAGAGAACAATAATTTTATTCCAGCTTTTACTATTAATTTTGGAGTTATTTTTGACAATAGAAATGTTAGCTTTTGTGCAACTTTGTTTCTTATGCAGACTTTTCCTTTTTGATTTTCCTAGTAACATTATAATTTGGTACCCAATGGAAATTAAGATATTAGAAATCTTTTCAGATAAATATTTTTTGGAAGCACATTTTATCGATCTCTCATAGTTTTATATATAGGTGACAAATAAAAAACTGTCCAAGTCAGGAATAACAAATCAGTCATTAGCATAACAACTTACCTATTTCATCCTTTAAGCATATCAGCACAGTACCAAATGAATAAACTTTAAAACTATGTATTTTTGTGAACATTATTTGTGTCAACCATTTATTTTACATCAAAATCAAGAAAAATGTTATTAGAGATCTGTTTTGTGACACCATGGATTCAGGTAGTATATTCCTTACACTGATAGAAAATGAGCAAAATAAGGTTACTCTAGGAATAATTTGACCTGAATACAGCATAAAACTAAGTGAAATCATCACTCAAACAACAAATATAAACATAATCAGACTGTTCTAAATGACACTTGAAGTCTTTGGGCTAGCAAAATAAACCTTCCTGATATTACACAGAGACATTCTCTGACTGACATTTCCTGTGTGTAAATTCTGCTCTGTCTGTAATTGTCTGAAATGATTATTTAAGAGTTGTCTGGATGCTGTGCTTTTCTGAACCTGGCATGTGTCCGAGTCATTGCCTCCCAGGACACTATCTGTCATGGGCTGATGTCTTATGTCCTTTCAGGACTGGA
>JAJIBD010005476.1:0-54237 GCA_021461705.1 Cryptotis parvus | reverse complement strand
AAGATCAAGAGTATGGTCACATTTGTTATCTTCCATTCCACTGTTAGGCTTTCCATATACCATAGATCTAGTATATGGTAAATATACCATATATCTATGGTATGTGGCATATTTCCATATACTATAGAATAACATAAAGTGATAAAAACCATTATATATGCATATATATGTATGTAGGTAAATAGGTATATATAGACACTTCAACACACACCCTGGAGATTTTACATATGTGTGGGTGCACACACACATATATATGCATATATATAAACTATTCTATCATTTTTTTCTTGTGAAGACAGTTTTCTTGTGAGTTAGTGATAACAAGGAAATGGTAAGCATTTCTTACCAGTGCATTAACACTGACCCCAAATGTGACTTTCTATTTCTGACAAATAGAACTGATCACACTTCTGAGTCATTGTGTCTGTCTGTTACGGTGTGTTTATCTACTTGCTCCTCATCTCCGCATTACACCATCTTTGTTTTTTCAAATTTGTGAAGCAGCATCAATTATACAGAGTCTGGAAGATAAATAACAGTTACATAGCTTTTGAAATCATAACTATGATTCTAACTTACATTTTCTACTTATAAGGAAAATACCTATTTTTAGCTCCAGCACTCAACTGTTGCTTTATAATTCTACATTTGCTAAGAAATATTAGAAATGTTCTCTTTCAACTGTTATGAAATGTGAAAACAGACAAAGTAATCTGAATTGTTGAAAATCTGGAATATATGTAGCTATTTTAGTCAATTTATTAAGTATCAAAGCAATTCCACAGAATTTCAGTATATAAACAGAAAATATTTGTTTCTCTAATAACAATTTCTACTCACTTTCTTCTTCAACAGAAAATGTTGCATGTTTCTTTATTTCTTTTTTGGAATCTTTGAATCATGAAGGTTTTAAAGAAAGTTTACTTAAAAGCTTGCCTTTACAAGAATCTACTATTAGCCTGTCTTCCTTTTATTTTTCTAAAGATAGTGTGCAGAGGGTTCCACATTATTACTCTGTCTGTGATAGCTCAGTTCCTATAGAAAGCCAAGTTTCATCTTTTGCTCTGCAATTCTAGCCTAATGAGGAAGTTATATCGGTGTTTTCAGGCTTGTCCACTATTAATAAATCCTGGTAGTTATCCCATAAGGAATATTCATTCTTTTACAGAAACGAAGTGACCATTAAGATGTACCAGTAAAGAATCCAGGGCTCTTAGTGTCTGGTTCTATTTCTTTTAGTTCCAGGATTTTAATGAAAATACATTGCAAACGAAAATGAAAATTTATTAGCATGTAAGAACATATAGTCTTATTTAATAGAAGAGCAAAACATATGCAAGTAATCAGGATTTTTCTTTTTAATTGAAATTTAAATAAAAGTTAATTTGTAAGTATGATTACAAATAAATAAAAATACTATTTACTTATAGGAAAATGTCTATAAATAGAATTAGAAATTATGAGTATAAGAAAATATCTATAAATAGAATCACATATGCAGACTGTAGTCTGTCTGATACTAGTTGGGAAGATTGGGACTTCCCTAGAAAAGGATAAAATCACAGAATGGAGAGTGATCCAGAAAAAATGATGGAGGTGAATCATGCAGGGACTTATTTTATTCCTATTTTATGCTTCATAGACGAACCATAATTGCTGAAAATAATAGAACAGAGACACAATAAGGTTAAGTCATACTCTCCTCAAGGCTACGAAATAAAAGTGACCTTTCTGTCTTTGAGTCCTTGAGGACTGCTGACTTTCCATGTGGATTCCTCTCCACTGCATAGCAGTAACTCTAGCATGGAGACAGAACAATATTCCCTGTTTTCTAGGGTAAGAAACAGTAACCTTTCAATTATTCAAAAAATGGATCTGTCATAAGTATACACTGACAAGAATGGAAGAAACATTTATTATCTACCGGTTGTTGAGTTTTGGTTAAGATGTTTTCACATGAATTTCTAAATAATTCTCTTCCCTTTTATGGGGATATTTTTGGCACTGGCTTGTTCTAAATCAGAGAGCTGGAAATATTAAAATCAATCTTAGACTCAATTCACAGTACATCATTATAATATGTACTATAAAAAGTGCAGCATACCAGCACTTTCTAGTTGAACTTTTAACAATGCCAGAAATAATTCATACTATCTCAACCTGATTTTCATAAATTTAAATATTATTTTGGAGGCCAAATATAGTAGTGCTTACGATCTTAGGCCACACCTCATAGAGGTGGGAACTCTATGAGGCTATGGCATTGGGTAGTCACACTTTGTGGTATTGGGGTTATATGCATGGCTCTGAGAGAAAGAGAGAGAGAGAGAGAGAGAGAGAGAGAGAGAGAGAGGGAGAAAGTCTTCTATAAGAAAACATCATTGAGAAATAGATAAGATTTTCCTTCAACTCCCACTTTTCTCACATTCCAAGATCACCCCCTCTCCCCAACTCTCTTTTCCAACATATAATCCTTAGGCATCAGAGCATATTTTAGGATAAATCTATCTTTAAATTATCTCTTTCATAAGAACTAAGAAATCTGGCATGAAAATGAAATTCAACATTTTGATGGGGAAAGTTGAAAACTACACTCAAATAGAAATGATGGGGATAACGAATAGAAGTAGGACTCACCACCAGAATGGAAGATGTTGAAAATCAAATCAATGTCCATGCAAACCATGAAGACAAGGATCACAGCATAATCAACAAAAGAGGTAAAGAGTAAAGAGATTTTATTTTCAGTGTAGGAATTCCAGGCTGGAGAGATAGTGCAGGGTAACGGACTTGCCTTGCCACAAATACCAATTATGTCCCTGGCACCTCATATGGTGCCCAGAGCACCATCAGGAGTGGTCCCTGAGCACAGAGACAGGAGCAAGTTCTGAGCATGGTGTACTATGACTCCCAAACCCACAATAAGAAAATGTTTTTAAATATCAAATAGATAATAACAAGAGGAACTACTTCCAATTTAGAGGGATTCTATAAAGAGAGGGAGAGGGAGAAAGTGGGGTGGCTAATAGGAGAAAAAAAATAGCAGTGAACTTCCAGGTGAGGAAGTAAAGTGATGCTCTGTAACAGAAGATCAGAGTGATAACAAAGCAATACATAGTAATTCCAGGGGAAAAAATGAAAAGTTAGATTCTATAAAGGGCCAAGAGAGAAGCAAACTTTGCCATCTAGGAAAGAGCCTGAGATTTGCATCTGTTTTCTCAAATCCAAAGTGGAGAAAATGTAATATAGTGTACTAAAGGGAAAAATTTCCAAAAGGGTGCACTTGCAAGCCTTTGAGAAATTGATTAAAAAAAAAAGTCTTTTCAGACAAACAACTGAAAACTGCTTGCTGGATCTAATTAAGCTCTGCAAGAAATACTGAATGGTCTGCTATAAAAAATATGTTGAATAAAAAAGTGACCAAAATATTCAGAAAAAATCAACAAATCTATTCATATTATCAATATAGCTTTAACATCAATGGGATAAAACTCTACTAAAAAAAGGAGAGTGCAAAGATGGACCTAAAAAAAAAATCAAGTCTTCTGCTACTTACAAGAGACACACTTGAACTCTAAATATAAACATCCTCCCAGAGTTAAAGGGTGGGAAATAATCATATATACTGTTGTTAGATTTTTTAAATTAAGGTTAGTCATATTTATATCATGTCAAATAGCATTCAAGCTAAAGAAAATAATAAGAAGTATGGGCATTATATACTGTTTATGAAATCAAAAGATCATGAAGACTTAAATGTTATCAAAATATATGCATCAAGTGAAAGAAAGAAGTTTGAAAGCAAATCATAGACTGTGATAACGACACCATTAGGAAGGGAAGCTTTAAAACTCCTTTCTTATTGTTAAATAGATTTCTTATAGATTTATAAGAAAGAGCATCAGTAAGGAAACAAGGTTGAGGGGGGAGAAGGAGAAACAAAGGAAGAAGGAGGAGGAAAAAGATGAGGAGGAAGGAGAGGAAGGAGGAAATGTGATAAAAAGGAAGAGAAAGAGGAAAGGATAGAGGAGGAAAAGAAAGAAGGAAAAGGAAGAGAAGAAAGACAGGAGGAAGCAGAGGAGGAAGAGGAGAAGAAATCATTGACAAAACTCAATAATGGAGAAAGGCAAAAGATGAAAAAGAGAAGATGGACACCTCGCAAGAGAGGGTTCAGACAACCAGTACTCAGATAAAATATTATTGTCACTTATTATCAGGGAAATACAATTCAAAGAAGTGTGGTATTGTATAACACCAGTAAGAATGGTGGATATTAAAAAATACTTGGAAACAAGGACTGGAGAAGACGTCCCCAGGGGAGGGTACTTTCCTTGCACATGGCCCACTTGTCTTCCCTTTGTTCATCAATTTACTCGGGCGGGCACCAGCAATATCTCCATACTTCCTGTCATATGCTAGTGTAGCCAAGGGCATCTGCTTGCTCCAGGAACACAAAGAACTTCACCATTCATTTAGGTCATGGGAATGAGGTCTATAATTGCTACTGGGTTTTGGCACATCAAATACGACATAGGCAGCTTGCCAGGCTCTGCCATGTGGGTGGGATATTCTCGGTAGTAGGCTCTCAGTTGTTGCATTTACTAATAAACTACAATGAGGAGAGATCGGCTTTTCACTTGGGTGGAGATCTGATGAGCTGTGGAGTCTGGATGTTGAAGATGGCTGCCCTCATAGTGCAGGGGGTTCCTCTGGCTTCTTGCGAGGCTCTATTAGGATGGAGGGGCCAAGGCTAGAACCTGCCTTTCCTCCCAGATGCCTCATGATCAGCTGAGCACAGGGAGAGCCAGTAGCAGCTCTGCCCCATGTATCTGTGTTTCTGGTTCAAGCATACCTGGGCTTGAAACAGGCTTCCCTGTAGGGTGGAACTCTGATGAGCAGGGCTTGAGATTGGCTTTTCTCTTGGGTGGAGCTCTGAAGATCTGTGGAGTCCGGATGTTGAAGATCCCTGCCCTCATGGTGCGGGGGTTTCCTCTGGCTTCTTTTGAGGCTCTATTGGGATGACAGACCAGGGCTAGAACTCACCTTCCCTCCCCAGACGCCTCTTGGACATGGCCCACCTGGATTTAATTGGCAGCATCCAATATGGTCTCCGGATCTCAGTGGGAGTAATCTCTGAGTGCAGTGCCAGGAATATACCCTGAGCACAGCTGGATGCGACCAAAAAACAAATTTTAAAAAAGTGTTGGTAATAACCAGCAAGAATCAGTAAAAGAAGCTCCTATTCTCAGTACATGACTGATCATATCATGATAATACATATTATGATGTGACAGCGTGAAGTTTATTTGATTCAACCTCTGAAAACAGCATGGAGTTTTCTCCAGAAAAAGTTAAAGGAAAGATTCTTTTTAACACAGTGGTTACATTTTTGGCATCTACTCTATAAAAACAAAATCATGAATTTTAAAGCACTTACCTGTGAGTTCTAAAGGCAGTTGCAGAAGAAACACTATCTTTGTACAGCTTCCCTTGCTACCTGCCCTAAGAACAAGGTTCAAATTTAAATGAAGTTCAAATTTTTGATTGCTGTATTAAAATGAATTAATTTCACAATGTCTTCCTTAATTAAAATTAATGTAGTATATTATAAGAATTGTCAAAATATCACTGAAAGGTTGAAAAGAGAATAAATGTAATACCTTTAAATATATGATGAAGAGAAAAAGTTTTCCTCTGGAATATATTCTGAAGCAGTACTATATGTATTCACTATTATGAATAGATAATAAGATTAAATATATGGTAGTTAGATAAATATATAAATATATGAATCAAAATATTAATATATGATATGACAAGAGATACAAGTAAAATATATTAGATACATAATAGATAGATGTAAGTAAAGCCTAATACATGGTAGGAAAACTGTTAACTGAAGGTGTTAGGCATACCAAAACAAGTCTCAGGACAGAGTCTGAGTCAGACAAGGACACAACTTATTTCTGAGAAACCCAGGAAGAAAAAATTCATGCTCAGACAAAATTTATAACACAACTAGTGAATATCTATAATGGTCAATGTGGGAAAATTAAGTTCTAAAATCCTAGTGTTTGCTTTGATCACTGAAAGTAAGATTTTTTCCACCCCCTGAAAGTAAGATTTTTTACTTACATCACTTGTATCACTTCACATGTCTTCCTATTGTTCATTGATTTGCTTGAGTGGGCACCAGTAACATCTCCATTTGTTGGGAATGAGGTCCATTATTGTTACTGTTTCTAGCATATTGAATATACCATGGGTGGCTTGCCAGGCTCTGCAGTACCTCTGGGTTCATCCCAGGGGACGCAGTCCTTTCTATGTCAGACCATCAACCATTCAGGGCCCACAGGGCAGAGCCCTGGGTGTAGGCTTGTCTGCCACCTGCCAATGCAGTTAGGCACCGCAGCCACACCTGCAACACCTCAAGGGGCAGGATTATTGACTTACAAAATCTGAATAAAAAAATAATCTATTAGTCTACCTGCCCAGTTAGTGACATTTAAGTAAAACCAGTGCAATCTTCCTCATGAGATGGAGGATGTGAGCTATGCATGCATATTAAGTCAGCATACTTAATACGCACTTAATACAGCATACTTAATACAGCGTACTCAGCATACTCAGTGCCCTGAGGAGAAAGAAATATGGTTTTAAGAAAAGTCAGGCAACATCTGGGATATTGAATTAATGAGATCCTGATGGATTACCTGTGATTTATACTGAAAACAAATGCTCATAAAATGTCTCAACTACCAAACAGACTGATATATGTATGTATGAATACAATTAATAAAATAATAGATATAGAATATATAGATATAGATTCTACAGATATAATACACACTTAGAGAAATATTACAAGAGTCAGATCTTGTTAATACCAAATGCTATATATAATATAAAGGGGCTATTTTATATTTAACTACTTTCTATGAAAAACCTACCAGAAGCGGTTAGAATGCCAGGTTCCATTTTTCAGATTTAAGCAAGGGTACACAAATAGTCCCCTGACAACAGCTGATGAAACATAGGGAAAGTCTCAGGGTGGGTATTCATCATGCAAACAATAGTGAGTGGCCATGAATTCAAAGACTGTAGAGGTAATTGAGTAAAGGGAGATAGATGGATGCTCTTATCTGTCTTAAGCCAAGTCCCAGGAATTATAATATGCCTCCAAAACTCTGAGTTTCAAACTGTTGCTTGATCCTAGAAAATTTTGTGAGCACATGCTTATTTATCCTGGGCTATAGAACTCCTGGAAAACAGAGTCAATTCAAATCTATAGCCCTAGTTTTTATCACTTTACCAAGCAGGGACAGAACTCTGATTGCTTATTCCCATAGAGTAATGTTGCATCGATTATGTGAAGCAATTGCTTTCCAAACTAAGGTCTGCACGTCTATAGCCACTCTTATCGAAAACCAAATCATTTCAATTATTTTAATAATAGTATAAAGATAAAATCTTATATTCAGAATAATGTTATGATGAGCCTATTCTAGAATTCAGACCTGAGATTGTAGGATCTGCATCATCGCATCCTGTCTCTGTGTGTCTGACCCTCTGTCTCTCTCTCTGTCTCTGTATCCATCTCAGAACAGTGTCCCAGGCAACGCTCAGGAGATTACCTCCAGGATTTCATGCTAACAAGGATTGGATAGATCTGTGCTAGAGCCCAATTCCATAGAGACGCTGTACTAACAGTATTGAGTGCCACTATGGCCACTCCGGTGGTTCCCAGAGGCATCCAGGAAGACTCAGGGGCCACACAGCTCTGGGGCTTAATCTTAAGGTTTTGTGGTAAGCCTGAACACTGAGTAACCTCTTCAGCTCCATGCATCAACTCTAATCAGCTTAGACTTTTCACTTTCCACACTCTGGGCCACATGTGTGTGCTTAGCAGCATAATGAAGGGTCTGAAGGACACCATATCGTCAAAGAAACAGCAATGAGACCGGATGGAGATGTTATTTATATGTGTTATATCTGGAATTTCAACAAATAGTGTAGTTCTGATCTAGCCTGTTCTCCATCATTTTGCATCATTTTGTCTTTCTGCCTTCGTGATAGACAATGTGAAGTTCTAGCTTGAGAGAATAGAAACTTTTTTTTCTACCTCTACACTTACACAAGACAGTTCCTTCAATAAAACCCTTTGTTTTATGAGGTAATAATTCTGTTTCTCTGGTTGCACTGATATAGGAGTTGATGCATTGCTTTGTTCTTATCAATGTTTTGTTCTCATAGTTTTACTAGTAGCAAACAGAGTAATATAAAATAAAAGCAACAAGAAATTATATGTTCCTGATTGTAGAAATGAATGCATTAAGGTATAACTTAACTTTGTAGTCCTAGATTTACTTTCAGTCAGCCAAATATTTGTTGAAGATAGTATGTAATGCATGATGTACACATTTTCTGAAATTACTGAATAAATGTTTGACACAGTAGCATAGAATTTGCCATTCTGTGAATACCATTATTGTTTACAGTTCACTGTGATCACTATCTTTGTGTTAAATCATGCATAGGACACTAGATGTGCTAAGTTCAGGGACATTTTGATTAACTGTCTTCCATTTCTTTTTGAAATCTAAAACTGACTCAACCAATGTTATTTTTCAAAGACATGAGAAACATCAATTTGAATCTACCTCAAAGGGAAACCAAGTCTGCCCTTATATCTGTACTTCCTCTTAAGAACACATTGGTTCATAAAATACTAAAATCAAACTAAAATATCATGATACCACGAAAAAAAATCAAATAATAAGATTTGAACTTATGACTCATGAATTTTTGCAAATAAGAATGAACTGCAATAAAGCTTTTTGTATTACGTGTCACTTGTCTTCCCGTTGTTCATCGATTTGATCAAATGGGCACCAGTAACATCTCTATATGTCCTGTGGTGTGCTAGTGTAACCTAAGGGCATCTGCTCACTCCTCAAAGTGGTTTGAGGACACAAAAGAGCCTCAAACCATTTTTTTCAGGTCATGGGAACGAGGTCTATAATTGTTACTGGTTTTGGCCATATCAAATATGACATCAGGTAGCTATGATCATTTTTAATCACTGTATCACTGTCTTCCCATTCATCATCGATTTGCTCGAGTGGGCACCAGTAACATCTCCATATGACCTGTCTCATGCAAGTAGAGCCCAAGGGCACCTGCTTGGTCCAGGAACATAAAGAGCCTCAAACCATTCCATCAGGTCATGGGAATGAGGTCTATAATTGTTACTGGTATCTGGCATATCAAGCAACATGAAATTACTGAGGTTTTTGCCTCCCCTCCCCTAACCAGTATCAGGCTCTGGGCCTTATAGATGCAAGGCGTGACATACGCTGTCACATCCACCCTGCTGCAGTCTTTTTAATCCGGCCCAGGTATGCTGATCCAGAGACAGACATGGGGGCAGAGCTGCTACTGGCTCTCCCTGTGCCCAGGCTCTCATGAGGCAGCTAGGTTCTAGCCCTGGCCCGCCACCCCAGCAGAGCCTGGCAACAAGCCAGACGACCCCCCACTCCATGAGGGCCTCCATTTTCCACACCCTGACTTCCTCCTCATCAGAACTCCATCCAGCAGACCAGCCTATCAGAGCCAGGCTTATCATTTTTAATAATCCAATAAATATAGACTATAATATAAAGTATAGGCCAGAATCTAATGTTATAACTTTCCACTATTAAATTCAACACTGAAACACTGTTTCAGCAAAACATATTCTGCAACTTACTATATCAATGTTGATGATTTAAATACTGATTTTGTAATTTTCTTGGAAATTTTTATTTGTTTCCATTTATAGCCCCATAAGATACAAATGTAAAGTGCAAATCTCTATTTTGAAACTATTTAAGCAATATAGTAACAGAACTCATTTCTATCAGCAAATACTAACAGAGCAATCTCAGGATACTTCACTTCAGTTTTTATCTATAATAAACAATACTTTACACATAATTCTACAACTCCTAATCCTAACCCTAGACAAAATTATAAACCTATCCCAATTCCATATAAGTGCGATCTCTAGTGAAGTTAAAAACTAGCAAATTTCCAATTTTAATGATCTTTGTACACGTAGCATCATTTTTAAGAAAAACAAAAAAAAAACTGAAAAAGGTCATCTAAAAGCTGCTCCAGAAAATAAACCTAAGAATTTCCAAAGGTTAATCCCATTTTTAAAATAAATGTTATCCTAGAATATGTCTAATCCTACCAATGTGCCCACACAGTACCTCACTTCATTTTTTATCTTGGAATACAATGATAATTTACACCCAAACCCTAAGGATTCATAACTCTAACACTAATCTTAATCACAATCCTAGCTGTAACTCTAACTCATACTTTCTACCTAAGCCCTACACATCCCTGTTCTAATTCTATCCCTATTTCTATCACTAACCTAAACCCACAGTAGACCTGATCTCAAGTGTGCTTTCTAGTTATGATCAAAACTTGGACAGAAACCATAATCAAGAGTTTAACCTATATCATATTATCTAATATTTTATTAGAGAAATGAATAAATATAATTACAACATTAAAAAAGAATAGTCTTTGAATTGATGGGAAAGTGATTCTAACAGACCATATAAATGTACTAAAAAAAAACTTCCACCACAGGAGCTTCTACAAACCAGCTGAATATTTTGTCTGGAATTGACTACAGGATATCAAATTCTTATTTTTTCCTTTGTAAAGCAGAAAAAATTGATTGATTAGTACACCTTAATCAAAAGTTTAAAAACTGGTCAATGCAACTTTTTAAACATCTTATTATATCACCATGAGATTTACAATTCCACAACTGTTCATGACTGGGTTTCAGTCAAGCAGTGTTCCAATACCCATCCCGCCACTATTTCACCTTTCCTAACACCGATGTCCCCAGATTCTTCCCCCGCCAGCCTGTTTCTGTGACCGGGTCTTTTCTTCTATCTATCTCTCTTTCACCTCACTCTCTCTTTCTCGACTCTCTCTCTTGATCTCTCTCTCTCCCTTCTTTTGCACATTGTTTGTGGCTTGCAGTTCATCCATTTAGGGGTTATCATGTATATCTCATTGCCTAGGATCAGTTCTCAGTTCTAGGCTGGTGCGACAATTTCCAACAATTATTAGCACATTGCTCCCTTCTCTCTCTTACCTAAATGCTGACCCTCACACATTTATGGTAGATTTCAATCATTGACAAGTGTTCCTGGTTCCTGGTTAGGTTTAAGCATTTGATACAATTTTTTAAAAATACTCTGTTTTAGTGTTTAAACTTACCTTTTACTTTTTAGTTAAAAATTCAAAACAAGATAGCAGCATCCTCATCCTCTCAGTTTCACTTGACTCTACTCACAGGTCATTCATTCACTCATTTGTACACTCAGTATTTGTTGTTTCTACTCTGTGCTACTATTAAATTAGAAATGATAATATCCCATTAATGAGAAACATTTCTGAGAGGAAAGTAAAATTTTAGTATGTTAAAAATGGATAAAATATATATATAAATATAAATAAAATATATATTAATATATGTATATCTATAAAATTTATATATATATGTATATATATATATATATATATATATATAGAAGAATAGCTATAACTAAAGAGTTAGTGTAATGGGTAAGCCAGACTTAAAGGTGACTGACCTGTGATCATTCGCTCACCCACATGTGATCCCTAGAGCACAGCCCGGAATGATCCCTGATCACAGAGCAATGAATAAACCCTTAGTACCACTTTGGATGGCCCCAAAAATCAACAGCAAAGGAGAACATCTGATGCATTGATGAATAATAGAAGTACAGCATTTTCATAAAGGTATTTGATGCTTTTCGTTTGTTTTGTTCGGGGCTCCCACTTGGCAATACTGAGGGGGTTACTCGGGCTGGGCTGGACTCAGTTGGGCTGTTTCTACAGTGGAAAACTTTCTCCCTTGGGCATGTATCAATACAGTACTGCCACACTGAGGTGACACTGCCAAGCTTCTCTGTCTCGGCCAGTCTCCCCTCTGCCCACTCTGCTCCTCTTTCTTCAATCCTAGATTTTTGCTTAGGTCTTACTCTGTCTAGAGAGTTATTTCATTATTTCTCTCTGCCATCTTCTACCTACTTATTATAAAAACACAGTTTAATTTGTCAAAACTTTTGTTTATCTTTTCCCCTGTGGTTCTTGTGTATGTGGCAAGTCTTATTCTTATCTTTGTATTTTCCTCATACATGTTATTCATCCTCTTCATACTTAGTCCATAGAACTGGAAAGTCTGCTTTTTTGAATGAGATTAAGGGTTCATCTTGTACTTGCTGCCTGACACAGCAAGGGATAGAAACATAACTTTTCTGGGAAAATGTATTTAAAAATGGATTTGGAATGGGCTGATGTTGGTAAAACTGTTGGTGAGTATGTCTCATGCCTAAGATAATGACTCTTCTTCCTACTGAAGGAACCTGAAAGATCCGGGATGCAAATACCTTTACCCACTCTCCTTTCCTGCGTTCAAGCACAGTCTTGCTCAACAGATTTGCTGCAAATTAATACAAGCAAAGGCCATGATTTAATAAATGTGCTGAAGTGGAAAACCTATAAAACATAGTTTAGAATTAACTCCCTTTGCTGAATTTCTCAGGAAGAGCAATATACTTACATAAGACTGTCTTTGGTAACATATAGGTAATAACATACAGGACAAAGACGCATACTTTTTATATCTATGCAAAAGGGAATTAAGCCTAGAGCTACATTTTGGAAAGTTATTTCCCTTAGGAATGGTTAGATAGCCACAAGCTATGTCAGAATTATCTGTGTGTTTATTTAAATGCTCTAGATGCAATTTGTCCTAACAACTTTTCAGCATGGGGGGGTGAGCAATATCATGTCAACTGAGCAAGGCATGAGGACCGGTGACTGGGAATAAAGTGTACCCACCACATATCAGAGATAGTGCTGCCAATTCTAAGACCTGACTTGCAATGGCAGTTGTGAGAGCTAGAAATTATAATTTCAATTTATTTTGTTCTTCTGAGTATCACATCCAGCACTGCTCAGGGCTTACTCCTGGCTCTATGCACAGGGAACATGTGAGGTTATGTAGATCGAACCCAGGTCAACCCTGTGCAAGGCCAGTGCTCTGCCCCTATACTACCTCTCTGGTCACAACTTGATCACTTGATCACTTGACATCCCCATGAAGTCATTTTTAGGATGCCCCAATGACCTTAATTCAAAACCAAGTTTAATAATTATAGGAAGTTTGGGGGGCCACTGAGGAGTAGGGGTGGCACAAAAAAAAGGGGGGAAAGAGGAAAAAATATTGAATGCAATGGTAGGGATTTGATTTAGATACACAGAAAATAAATGTAATAAATTACAAATATTAATTTGTAATTTATTACAAATTGATGAATAAATTAATTTATTACAAATTAATGAATAAATTTATTGCAAAATAATAAATAAATTAATTTATTGCCAATTAATAAATAATAAAGGCAAATTTGCTTACAGAAATATCTGTAATTTATTACAAATAAATAAATTTTTATTAAAATTTTTTTGTGACTGCATTCTTTTTTGTGCCTGTATTACACAGAAAGTACTCTTACATGTCACCTAGTCTGTACCATAGAGTGTTAAGATACTGAGTCAAATGTGTTTCTGATTATTTCTGTGAGAGAAATTTTGGGTGAGATTGGCAGTTGAACCTGAAATTTTGAATAAACTGAATAAAGCAAATGTCCCTCCCTATATAAATGAACTATCAGCTAAAGTTTGCTGAGTAAGATCCTCTTACTCTTCTGACATCTCCTCTTGTCAGGTTGTTTGGAAATAGAATATTGTTCTGTGTGGGTTTTTCCCTACCTTCCAACACACTGACTCTCCTTGGTCACACCCTGATGGCTATAGGAATGGAATTTACAACATTCGCTATGTAGCTCTAGGGTCTCTAGATCAGTCGCTATAATTCTGATTTGATAGCCTGAGGCATTTATAATCATGAGAGCTAATTCCTAGTCAATCACTTCTCTCTGAAATAATACAGGCATACATTTCTCTATCTGTATTGTGCATATGAGCTATACATATATATACTGCATTTCCCATTAACTGAGAAGATGCTTTGGCCCAGTCCCTAAATATTGTTTCAACTGAAAAGGTGTGACCTAATATGTTTGCTGTTTATCATCACTATTATTAGCATCATCATTATTATTTTCATTTCTAATAAGGTCATGCTTTACAACTTGGACACCACTGAACAGTATAAGGAACGTTGTATGAATCTATTTTTATTCATTTTTGTGCATTAAATGATACAAACACAGACTCAGACAAATGGGACAGAGCTGCTACTGACTCTCCCTGTGCTCAGCTGATCATGAGGCACCCGGGAGGGAAGGTGAGTTCTAGCCCTGGCCCGACATCCCAACAGAGCCTTGCAAGAAGTCAAAGGAACCCCCACACAATGAGGGCCGCCATTTTCAACATCCAGACTCCACAGCTCATCAGAGCTCCACCCAAGAGAGAAGCCAATCTCTCCCCCATTGTGGTTCATCTGTAAATGTACAAGATGAGAGCCTACTACTTAGAGTATACCACCCACACAGCAGAGCCTTGCAAGCTACCCATATTGTATTTTGATATGCCAAAAACCAGTAACAATTATAGATGTCATTTTCATGACCTGAAGGAATGGTCTAAGGCTCTTCATATTCCTGGAGTGAGCAGATTCCATGGAGCTAAACTAGCATGTGACAGGACGTATGGAGATGTTACTGGTGCCCGCTCAAGCAAATCAATGAACAACAGGAAGACAAGTGACAAGTGAAATGTACAATAAATAAGAAAAACTATACTATCTCATGAGGTTATTTACACAATGGGAATAGCATACTAGGACTAGTATACAGATAATAGAAATATTTATTTTCACATATATCTGTGCAATAAGCAAAATAATTATCCTTAATAACCACTCAATATTATTTGCATACAAATAAAAAATTGTTCCACTTCACCAAAAATTTAATGCACTTTAGAGCATAGTTGCATTGGAAATAGTTACACCACCCTAGAACTGAGCATTGAATGTATGCAAAGGAATTTACATGGTAAACCCTAAATATATTTAGGGCAAATCACAATTTGTAAGAGGAGAAAAAGAGATACAGAGAGAGAGATACAGAGAGAGAAAAGAGAGAGAGAAGAGGCATGTATCTACTGTAGGGGCAAGCTGGGGTTGAGGAGAGGGACACAGGTGACATTGGTGGTGAGAAATGTGCACTGGAGGGAGAGCGACTTCTGGCCTGAGCCCACCATCACAATAGAGCCTTGGAAGAATCCAGAGGAACCCCAAAACCATCTGGCAGCAATTTTCATCATCCTGACTCCACAACTCATCAGTGCTCCACCCAAGAGAGAAATCCAATCTCAAGCCCGGCTTGTCAGAGACCCACCCTACAGAGAAACCTATTTCAAACTCAGGTATGCTTTAACCAGAGAAACAGATACACTGGGAAGAGATCCTACCAGTTCTCACGGTTGCATGTGACCGCTTTGCAGATTCATCTGGAATCTGTAAACTACTAAGAGTATTCTAACCACCCCTGTCAGAGAGCCCAGCAAGCTACTGAGAGTATTCCGCCTACACAGCAGAGCCTGGACAGCTGTCTGATGTATATTCAATAAGCCAAAACCAGTAAAAACAATGGATCCCATCCCCTGACCCTGAAAGAGGCTTAAATATGGCAGCTCTAAGAAAGATGAGCCAGGAGAGGCTGATAAAATCTCAGGGCCAAACTAGGCTGCCAAAGCGAAGGACTAAAATGAATATCTCGTACTTTAAATACATGTAAGCTGGCATCAGAAGCACATATCAAAGACTTGATGGAACAAGCACAAAAGATCAAGTACAACATCATTGGTCTGACCAAGACCAGAAGGCATCAATCACATCACACCTTTTTAGAAACCAGAATCTGAACAGATAAAACAGTTTAAGGAATTTCTTGGAACATATAATAAACTTACGGAAACATGCTTTTTGGACTGTGTTAAAGACTTCACAACAAGAGAAGTAAAACCTGAAGAGACTACTTGTTCAGAACATTGCTTACAGAAATATTTAAAAATGACACGAAGAATATCTATGAGATTTCAGGAATATCATAGTCAGCCGAATGAAGCCTTGATGGCCAAAGCAAAACTTCTTGGCCAACCACGATAGACAAGTCCTGGTCAGTGGATTTTCAATGAAAGATTGCCAATAGCTATTGCACTGCAGATGAAGATTCACCTGACAGAATCCCTGAAAGCAGTAGCCACTATATTAAACCATCTGCCATGACTGGCACCTGGAAACCACTGGAGATACAAAATTACCATCTGCCGGGAATAATCAGAAGGTCTCATTGTTCATTGAAAATAATAAGAAGCAACATTTGCTGAGGCCTTAATAACAAATTCAGCAGCTTGGTCAGTTGATTAAAAAAAAAATAAACCATTATTTTGTCAAAAAAAAAAAAAGAAAGCCTTTGATTTTGTTGAGATGAAAGAGGTCATCAAAGCCCTAGACAAACAGGGCATTCAAACTCAATACATCAAGCTCCTTTGTGAGCTGTATTATGGATTGACCACAAAGATCTCACCATCCTACAAGGAAGTGATCATTGATGTAAAAAGATGGGTTCGGCAGGGTGATACCATTTCACCAAAACTCTTCAGCGCCACCCTAAGAATGTCATGCGACAGTTAGAATGAGAAGGAATGGGAGTGAAGATAGATGGTCGGCAACTAGACCACCTCTATTTCACTGATGACATCGTTCTAAAAACACCAAACATTAGCCAAGCGGCACAATTGTTGGCTGACTTTGACCATGCATGTGGAAAGGTAGGTCTACAACTGAATCTTAACAAAACAATGTTCATGAAAAATGAACTAGCTCCAGAGGCCCTATTCACTCTCAACAGAACAAACATCTCTGAATGTTGCAGTTATGTGTACCTAGGTCAAGAACTCAATATGATGAATGACCTAAAACCTGAGCTAAGCAGGAGGAAGAGAGCGGCTTGGAATGCCTTCAAGAGCATAAAAGAAATAGCTAAAAGGACAAAGAACCTCTGACTCTGGGCACATCTCTTCGACTCCACTGTTCTCCCTGCATTAACATATGCCTCAGAGACCTGGGCCCTACGAAAGCAGGATGAGAATGCTATTCTTGACTCTCAAAGAGCAATCGAAAGAGCTATGCTTGGAATATCACGCCTCACTCAAATGAGAGAAGGAATCCAGAGGTCCAACCTCCGATGATCAAGAGTCAGGGACACAGTCTCATTTGCTAAGGAGTCAAAAATCAGGTGGGCTGGACATGTAATGTGACTTGGAGATGACCGCTGGACTAGAGCCATTACCGACTGTATCCCACGGGAAGTCAAAAGATCACATGGCCGCCCACCTACAAGATGGTCAGACTTCTTTGTCAAGAGCCTGAATGAACAGTTTGAGGCTCTTGGTACTCCTGGAGCAAACAGATGCCATTGGGCTACACTGGCATGTGACAGGGACAAATGGAAACGTTAATGGCGCTTATTCCAGTAAACTGACAAATAAAGGAATGTCAAGTGATCAAGTGTTCAAGTAATTTTTTCCCAGTTAATCACCTGGCTTTCTTTGGGTCTAGTGTCTATATATCTTATGGTTTCAGTTCGTCTTGTTTCAGATAAACAGGTGTCTGTTAGCAAAAACAGTGACATTTGAAACTGTTTGCTGCCAAACACTTGTTGGCGATATTCAGTTTTGAATTTCAAGGATGCACTATTATTTGAAGTGGAAACTTCAAATTGGGCCCTGCCCCTTTCCTCCGCCTCCATTTCAGAGCCACGGCTGTGCTGCTCGGCCAGCCCCATGTGGGAGCAACCCATGGAGCTGCAGGGCGGGGGGGGGCCTTCGGCCCTTGCCGAAGCTGACCTCCTGGTAAGGGGCTCGGCCATCCCCTGGCCGAGTCCAACATTGCTCCAAGGGTTTGCTCTCATGAGCGGGGGAGACCATGCTGGCCGGACTTGGAGTGGAGTTTTGGGCCCTGCCCTTTCCTCCGCCTCCATGCCAGTTGC
Organism: Cryptotis parvus; assembly: GCA_021461705.1. NCBI lineage: Eukaryota > Metazoa > Chordata > Mammalia > Eulipotyphla > Soricidae > Cryptotis > Cryptotis parvus. Next base: position 36,115 of record JAJIBD010005476.1, on the reverse strand, counting down.
CCCAGAAGAGAGAGAGCCCACCCATGCCAGACCCACATATCCCTTGGCGTGTGGCCACTTTGCTGCCAGCGCAATATTTTTATAGGATACTGAATTTTGCATAAGGTTCTTCCCAATTTCTTTCACATTTATACATAGTAAACAGTTATAGACATGTTTTAACTGATACCAGTAAGTCTGGAAAGAAGCCAGAACAAACCACATATCATGCAGTTAGTCATTCTCAATATACAGACTCCATAGTTCCTCAGAGCTCCATCCAAGATAAAACCTGATCTTCCCCCTTTAAGTTTCATCAGAAAATGCTCAGGTTGAGAGCCTTCTACTGAGACTATACCACCTACACGGTAAAGCCTAGCAAGCTGCCGTGTTTTGTTTACTTTTTATGCCAAAGACTAGTAACTATTATGGACCTCAGTTCCATAACATGAAGAATGGTTTCGGGCTCCTCCTCTCCCTGTAGCAAGTAGATGCCCTTGGGTTGCACTTGCTTGTGACAGGACTAATGGAGATGCTACTAGTGCCCACTCGAGCAAATCGATGAAAAATGGGAAGACAGTGATACAGTGATACTATTATTTGAAACTCCTTAAAGCAATACATTTGACCTTCAAACATAGCAATGTTTTAAGAGTCTCCATTGTCTATAGGGTCACCTTTCGATCCATTTCATGTTTTTATCTTTCAAATGAGCAAGTGAAATTCTCATAGGAGAATGCTAGAATATTTATAACTACAAATTAATACATATTTGAGATTTTCTTTAGTGTTTACTTTCTGTTAAGTTTTGTTTTTACTTTTTAGGATTGCTTTTCTTGAATCAGAAAACTTCGTAATAACAAATAACTCAAAAGGTCTAAGCAGCGAGTATGATGCAGTTATAATTATCTGAATATGTTAACATTTAGGGAACAGTCAGGCGCATTACTGGCCTTTAGAAAAATAGAATGCCTCATGTAGACATTAATTAATCAATAAAATCCTAATTGGATTCTATTAAGTATTAGAAAAGACATTTCATCTTAAATATTCCATGTACAACCCTGACCCATTCCCAAGAAGCAATAAAAGTCAATTTGGGTGGTATTCAAATTACAATTATTAATGCTATTATCACCCTCTCTACACTAATATTACAAAAGCAAGTCTTCCTGCACAAATGATTCATTTTTTTGCTGTTTTGATGAATTCAATATTATATAAAAAGTGACTTTTAAATATCACAAGTTTTTAAATTGTAAATCTGTTATGAAATCCATCTTAAACTCACTGTGTATGCATTTAAGACTAGTGTTTTCTAGAGTGAAAATGGGGACCACAACAGTCATTTACAGGATCATGTTGAAGACCAAAATTTGTGCTTATCAAATTAAAAATGAGCCAGCAGAGGTCATGAACACTGGAGCTATGTAGAAAGTGGTGGATTTATTCCAACGTTCAGGTCTGCATTCATAAAACCTTAGAGTAACTAGATTCATCAAACCTCACCTGCCATTTTCAGGAACACTTTTTTATTGCAGTCCTCAAAGATTGCTTTATAATCTTTGATTGAAGATCCTTATTATTTAGAATTTATTTCCTCCTGGCAAACCCTATATTCATTTTGACACTAAGATATGCAGAAATAGACCATCTTATTGACCCCATTAAGTCTAGTTTTACCATTAGTAATGGTACAAACTGTATTGGTATCCTTTTTCAGATTGAATTGTTTAGAACATATGACCAAGAGTTTTAGAACATAGACCTTGGAACAAGATTCCCTAATTTAATTCTTTCTTTTTTGGGTCACACCTGTCAATGCCTGGCTCTTCACTCAGAAATTACTCCTGGCGGTGCTCAGGGGACCATATGGGATGTCGGGGATGGAACAACGGTCTGCTGTGTGCAAGGCAAACACCCTACCTGCTGTGCTATAGCTCCAGCCCCCTAATTTAATTCTTATTCCTACAGGTTTAAATCCTATTCCACTGAGTGACCTTTGTCCTATTAAACTCTCTCTGCTCTTCTTTTTGCATCACTTGCCACATATTCATGACATGTGAATATGCATAACAGATTCACATGCATAGCATTCACATGTGGTGTGAATGCTATGCATTATTTCATTTCCCTCCCTCCCACTTTTACACCTTCCTTGTAGAGTTTTTTTTTCTAGACTAGATGATCATTTAAAAGCCAAACCCTTTTAAGCTGACCATTACTACTTATTTCTTTAGAAGAAAGTTCACATATTTCTCAGTCTTTCTGATAATAAAACAGCCTTCTTTGAGTGATGTAGTGAGCAAATAGTTTCAGAGGCAAGGCCAGGAACAGTTGTCTCAATCCTGTAGCATGTATGTATAGAGCCAAGGGTCACAACAACCTTTAAGTTCTATATAAGAGCATTATTAGATTTTCTCAGGCTTCAGTACACAAGAAAGGAACTCAGAGTTATTAGGCCAGAGTTATAGATGAGGCCTTGAGCTTAGAACTAGCCACTGTGAGGAAGGAAATGTAAACCAGGCTTAATGCACATGGCCTGGTCTTTTCTGGTGGCAGCTGGAGATTTAAATAGACACTTAGACTATGTGATTAAGCAGATACCTCCTGGGAGAGGAAAAACTGGGCTGTAGATGGGGTGCTGTGCTTCAAACACTCTGTTGAGGGGGCTGGAGCAATAGCACAGTAGGTAGGGCATTTTCTTTGCACACAGCCAACCCGGGTTCGATCCCTGGCATCCCATATGATCCCCTGAGCACTGCCAGGAGTAATTCCTGAGTGAAGAGCCAGAAGAAACCCCTGAACATTACTGTTGTGACCCAAAAAGCAAAATATTTTAAAAAATAAATAAATAAATAAAACACTCCGTTGAAACACTCTGATTATATAACACACAGTGTTAGAGTGTATTAGGAAAAGAGCATGTGCAATTTAGCAATGACATTCTGAAACCGTTTCTTCAGTCAAATAACGAGTATAATAGCTGAATTTCTACATTTAGTGGGAAATTGCAAAATACATTTTGTGTGGTACAAGGCATTGCAATGGCTTTCATAACATATGTACTTAATTACTTCTCTTTTCTTTTTAGTATTAAGGAACTATTATTGATTATCAAACTTTTATGGAGACTGTTAATGCTACCTGAATTAAAATTTGTTTCTAAAATACAGCCTATTAGAGAGGAATGCTGTTGTTTTTTTTTTTGCAGTGCTGCTGATCCAACCTAGTGATCTACCCTTAGCCTACATTATAAGAACATTACAAGCTGAATCTCAATATGGCAGAAACAGGCTGCTCTGCAGATTTGGAATCATTAGTTTGAATTAGATTCCTAGGATCACTTAGAAGCAAATAAGTGAAAAGATTCTTGATCTAAACTTCCTTACTCAAAATCTCATTCACTTTTGGAATAGCTTTCATGATACAATTGAGGGGACTATTTCCAACCACATTTTTAATATCTAGAAGTTTCTTCACTATAAATGACAAGCCTTGTCATTTAATCTTACATTAAATAATGATTTTTATTTAAAAATCATTAAAAAAAAACAAAAGCATATTCAAAAGAAATAACCATAAACATGAAAATGGGAACATTTAGAGTAATAAAGAAATCTTATTGACTCGTAGAGTGGAGAGCAGTGGGGAATGGGAGGGAGATTATTTTAATAAGTACTGATTTTCTGTTTGGGGTAAGGAAAATGTTCTTTAGCTAGATGTGATAATGGTTGCCAATATTCACTAAATATCGGTAGTGATAAAGTTTGGTATATATGCTTTACCACAAAAATAAATCGTTTTAGAAAAAGTCCACCCTGTTTAGAAAAAGTTCTTCCAATTGTTTCATGCACAAAAAAAGTTTCAGGGAAAAAAGAGATATTTATTTAAATTCTGCCTCTACAATTTACTAGGTATTTGACCTTGGACAACAGACTTTATACCCTTAAACCTCAAGTAATATATAAGCCTTTTGTTGAATTGGTGTAGTATTTTATGTATAGTAGGTGCTTAAATAGTAATGACCACATATTCATGGCTTCTCTAAGGTGATATAATAGATAAAAGGAGAGTGATTTACAGGTTGATTTTATTGTAAGATTTGCTGAAAATGTGCAGCAGTTATTCCCAGAAGTTTGTTTCTCATGTATTCATATTATTCACCAAGGTTTAATTTTATATTTCTCACTACACTGGAAATCAGTGCAAAGAATATTTTGATATTTATATAAAAACAATAATAGGAAATACCATTTACCCTAATTGTTGAGTTTCTGTGGCTAATATTAACATTGCCCATTACTTTTTTAATGAGATACCACTCTTTTAAAAAATGAGTTAAAAAAAACAAGTTTATATTAATAAACCACAAAGGATGAATCATGATAAATCTATTTTGAAAATATATGTGCATATATACATATTACTTATACATAAATTGCCATATTTCTTAAAGTATCTTGCATTGATTTGATGGAAAAGGTAAAAATTGGATGAAATAGTAGAAACTAAAACTACAGCTGAAACATATATTAGCAAACACAATAAAAAACTTACTATGCTTTCTACACTGTCCTACACATCCACACTTAGAAGCCAAATTTAACAGCGCATGAAAAGGATAGTAAGTTATCATCAAATGACATTTAACCCTGAATTCATTAACTTAAGGATAGAATGGCTTACTATAAGCAAATCAGTAATTAGGGTGCAACATATTAGAGCAAAGACCATAAACAATACAATATTCATATAACCGCAGAAAAATAATTTGAAAGAGAATACTCCCTTATTAAAATGTTTCAATGTATTATGTATGAAAGTAAAGCATTTCTACATAACAAAACCATATATGAACAAAGTGATAGTGGCTAAAAGAGAAAAGAAAGAATTTTTTCTAAGGTCAAGAATAAAACATACTTATGCATATATTTTTGCTAAGGGATCTGCTGAGAGTAATTTGTTGGGGTTGTTGGGGGTGCCCAACAGTATTTGGGTTTATGGGTTCCCTTATCATGTTTGGGGCCAGTGACTGTCCCTTCTGGTTGAGGAACCAAGAACCATGAGCAGTTAAGAAAATCCAAGGCTTTACTACTTCCATCTCCACTCTACACCAACTGCCACACACACATATCCTGATCCCCCAAACTGCAAGAGCCCAATTTTATGCAGATACTAGGGGGCAAGATATAACCAAGGTAGAATAATGAGGTAAAAACTGGCTTCTTCTTACCAGTGTACAATCCATAGAGGGGGCATACATATGCTTCCCAGGCTAATGAGATGCTAAGGCAGAGAATTGCTCTTCTCTCCCCTAGTTAGTAAACAATCGCATCAATAATATTTCTAGTCATATTGTATAAACACAGTAAGAGATACTGGCATATATAACTACATCCAAGATTAAATAGGGTGATCTCTCTTGGGGAGATTACATCATATGATCCAAGCTATGCTCTCCTAGTCAGATTGATGATTTCCATCCCCCTCAAGGGCCTATCTCCAACAACAATCTTAAGTGCTCTGCTCCAAGGAAAGGCTAATGCACTGCTTATCTTAGGTCAAATAGAGATATTTTGAGCTTTGCTCTAAACTTTGGGCCATAACAGGGCTTACTCTAAATATTGTCCCATATGGAAGCCAAGGTGAACTCTTTCCTGGTTCCATCCAGTCCCTTATAGGGAACCTCTGAGGAAGTGAGGAATTAAATTCAATCTAAATGGTACTGAGGCTTATAGTTGGAAAATATGACAGAAACCGGAATAAATAATTTAGAGTTAAATAAACCTACTATCCTTTGTGTTTATACAAGATCAAATCCCTTAGTATAAGTATATGCAAAAGGCTTGTTTGAAGGAGAAAAACAATTCCTAATTAGCACTACAAAAACTCAGGACTAGCAAGTAAGTAAGTAATCCAATAACAGAGTTAGCAAGTATATCAAGTTATCCAACAGTAATTAGGTAAAGAAAAGAAAAAAAGGCTATCAAATAGTATAATAAAAAGTAATTTGCATCTATTTTTAAGATGACATTATTTTAGTTTGGAAAGACGTAAACATCATACACATACACATATATCCACACATAGTTGTTGAAATGAATAAATTCATTAAAGTTGTGGGATATAAAATGAAGAATATATCAATTGGATTTCTATACATGAACAATAAATAGGTACTCCCATTTACAAGAGGTTTCAAAGAATAAAATAAAATTAATAACTATAAAACACCAGAATATTGAAAACTATTAGACTTTAATGAAAGATATTGATGAAGACAGAAGTAAATAAAAAGCCTGTTTATCAGATCAGGAGAATTAATATTGTTAAGTATTCTTTCTAGTCACAGCCATGTCAATCAATTCAATAAATTTTGTGAAACTCCTATCAATATTCTTAAGGCATTGTTCTTTATAAATTAAATCACTGTCTTCCCGTTCATCATTGATTTGCTCGAGCGGGTACCAGTAACATCTCCATATGACCTGTCTCATGCAAGTAGAGCCCAAGGGCACCTGCTTGCTCCAGGTACATAAAGAGCCTCAAACCATTCCATCAGGTCATGGGAATGAGGTCTATAATTGTTACTGGTATTTGGCATATCAAATACGGCACAGGTAGCTTGCCAGGCTCTGCCGTGCGGGTAGCATACTCTTGTAGTCATGTCAAAATCCAGCATTTATTGATGAGAGCTACTGGCTCTCCCTGTGACCAGCCGCTCACGAGGCGCCCAGGATGGATGGTGGGTTCTAGCCCTGGCCCACCACCCCAGCAGAGCCTCGCAACAAGCCAGACGACCCCCCACTCCATGAGGGCCTCCATTTTCCACATCCGGACTTCTCTCTCCTCAGAACTCCACCCAGCAGACCAGCCTATCACAGCCCGGATCATCGAGTTCCACCCTGCAGCAGTCATTTTTAAATCCGGCTCAGGTATGCCGGTCCAGAGACTCACAGACATGGGGCAGAGCTGCTACTGGCTCTCCCTGTGATTAGCCGCTCACGAAGCGCCCGGGATGGATAGTAGGTTCTATCCCTGGCCCACCACCCCAGCAGAGCCTCGCAGCAAGCCAGACGACCCCCCACTCCATGAGGGGCCTCCATTTTCCACATCCGGACTTCTCTCTGCGTCAGAACTCCACCCAGCAGACCAGCCAATCACAGCCCGGCTCGTGCGGCCGCTTGGCGGCCGGTGATTCATCAATAACTGCTGGACTTAGAGATGCCTACAAGAGTATGCTACCTGCACGGCAGAGCCTGGCAAGCTACCCGTGTTGTATTTGATATGCCAAATACCAGTAACAATTATAGACCTCATTCCGGAATGGATTGAGGCTCTTTATGTTCCTGGAGCAAGCAGATGCCCTTGGGCTCTACTAGCATGAGACAGGACATATGGAAATGTTACTGAGGCCCGCTCGAGCAAATCGATGATGAGCGGGAAGATAGTGATAGTGATTGATGAACCACTCAGCCATTGCGGCCGCTCGAGGCCGGGCTGTGATAGGCTGGTCTGCTGGGTGGAGTTCTGACAAGAGGGAAGTCCGGATGTGGAAAATGGAGGCCCTCATGGAGTCTGGGGTCGTCTGGCTTGTTGTGAGGCTCTGGGCCGGATTAAAGAAGCAATCAAAATTTTTATACAGAAGTAAATAAACCCCAAAATATTAGTCATTATATTTCTTAATTTCGCATAGTATTATAAAGGTATGTGTTAAGTAGAATGCTATTTGCATAGAAATAGACCCATAGATCAATGGAACAGAATAGGTAATCCAGAAATAAATCCATGCTTAAATAGTCAACCAATATTTGATAAGGAAATTAAGAGTACTTAGTACTGGTTTATTTTAGTAAATACTGCTGGGGAAAGCACATTGACATTAGTTTTGAGGATAATTTTTTAAACATGACATCAAAAGAAAATATAATAGATTACATCTAAAAGTTTCTGCATGAAAAAGAACAATCAATGAAATGAAAAGGCAACTTATGGAGTGAGTGAAAATTTTTCACTATTAAAAAGGTTAATATAAAAGTACATATAAACTGGTGATGCAAAGCAATAAAGTAAAATATAATCAATTTCAAAATTGAAATGAGGACTTGCAAAACACTTTTCCAAAGATATAAATATGTCAGCAAATGTATTAAAAGGCATTCTGTCTCAGTAATTATCAGAGAAACGTATATTAAATGCACATGTAAATATCATCTCTTACCTGCTAGATTTATCAAAATGTTATTATCAATAAAAAGAGATTATAAATCTTGTCATGGTCACTGAAAAGGAATATCCTTGCATACAGTGATGTGAATTTAAACTGGTAAAATCACTACAGCAAACAGCATGGTGAGCTCTCAAAAGAATAAATAAATAAATAAATAGCACTAACATATGAGTATATGACCCCACTTCTTGGTTTTTATCTGAAAAAAATCTTGAGAGCTATCTATACTTCCCCAAGTATCCTCAAGTCCAATGAAGTATTATTCACACTATGACATGGAAATAACATAACATATGATGGAAACAATTTAAACAACTTAAATATCATAAGCAGATGTGAGACTAAAGGAAATATGATCATATATGTACATGATATGTGTATATTTATATGAAGATAAATGTAGGATATATTGTGAAATATATAACATACTTCTATCTATGTCATATAAAAAAATGTAAACATACATGTTTTTCATATGTGCCCATACTAATCAGCCACAATTAAAAAGTAAATCCTACCATTTGTGGGATTATAATCTAAATAAAACTTGATGACATTATGTTAATATAATAAGATAGATAAGGACAAATATAATATGCTATGAATTAAAATTGGAATCATGTGCCAGACAGATAGTATAGTGTGTAGGGAATTTGACTTGCATGACTCAGGTTCAAGCCTGTGTCCCTGTGTACACCATCAGGAGAAATTCATAAGTGCAAGCAAGGAATAAGCTCTGAGCACCACTGGTAGTGTCCCAAAACAAAGAGCTTGATCACTTCACTGATCATTTGACATCCCATTATTCATCGATTTACTTGAGTGGGCGCCAGTAACATTTCTATTTTACCCTATCATGTGCCCATGTAGCCCAATGGCATCTGCTTGCTTCAGGAATACGAACAAACCCAAATATAGTGGAATCAAAAAACAGATGAAGGAGGTGGTTACTATGGTGAGGAGGTTGGGTAAATGGGAAGATGCTAGTCAATGATTATAATCCTTTTAATTTTAAAATGAATATTTGGGCAACTAAGAATCAGATGCTGCCTAAGATTAACAATATTGCTGATATTCTTGAAACCTTTTATGACTAAATACTACAAAATAACTATTTGAAGAAAATAATAGATCAATTAATCTTATTGTGCAAATACATTTACAATACATAAATATCGTCTTTACAATATATACCTTGAAATTTCAGTTTTATGTCATATTTACCTCCAATAAAAAGGAAAATAATTTTGTTATGTAAAAATAATAAATTTTGCAGTAAGCTTTTGTGGGGCTTTCTCTTTTCTTTTCAGAAATCAGAATGCCTGGAATACCAGAGTTGTATATGTGAAATGCAAATTATCCTCTATATAGACTAGCTAGGTTTTTCTACAAATCAAGAGATCAAAGATACAGCTAAAGGGATTCCCTTGTTAATTGAAAGAACTTTCTCAGATCCACATTTCAAGAAATAACTGAATAAAATAAGTATGTCCTTTTGGATTAGGGAGAGGGGAGGGAATCAGGGAACACTGGTGGTGGGAAGTGGGCACTGGTGGAGGGATGGGTGTTGGAACACTATATAACTGCGACCCAACTGAACATCTATGAAATTGTATATCTCACAGTGGCATAATAAAAAATGTTTTAAAGTATGTCCTTTTGGTTTCCAGCAGTGTTGATGCTTATGATTTTATGCACAGCCTCACTACGTCGCCACACAAGGTGACAGAGACCTTTGTCCTGGCATCACCTCTATGAAAACTGCCTTGGATTTCTGCAGTCCGCTTGAACATGCTACAGAATTTGTTCATATTTTGCTTTAGGTCCACATTTACAGACATACAAAGTTACACATAATGTTTATGCATATAATGTTTTAACATTACCATCCACTAGTGTTCTGTTCCCTAATCAACATCCTGCCCACATCCCATGCACCATGGTAAACTCAGTTCTCTGATTAATTCTCATCTTCTGTTGCGCTTGGTCACTTTGTTTACTTGCTCTGGTTCTTTACCTCACGTGAGAAAGCTGATGTTGTAATATCAGCTTCTCCTTGACTGATTTCACTCAGCCAAATATTGTCATGTTCCACCCAAACAAATTGCTTGACGTTTATCTTTTGGATAGGAAACTAGTATTCAGCTTGTATATATACCATAGTTTCCTTACCCAGTCCTCTGTTCTTGAACTACTGGGTTGCTTCTAGATTTAGATGACTGTAAATAGTTCTGCACTAAATATATGAGAGCAAATATCTTTTCAGTCTAGAGTGTGGGCCTTTTGGATAGGTTCTAAGAATATAAATTGTTGTGCAATTTTGAATGGAAGCTCAATTCTTAGTTTTTTTTTAAGAATTTGAGTGTTCAAATTATTTTCCAAAAAATTCAGGTGACCTTCCCAACAGCAGTGGAAATAGATCCCTTTTCCCACATCTTTCCAACACTGGTCATTGATGTTTGTATATTGGACCACACCCAGCTGCGATCAGGCAGTGCACTCCAGGATCACTCTTGATGGGACTCCAGGGCACGGTATGGGTGCCAGGGTTGAACTCAGGCTGGCAGTATAATAGCCACTGTACCAACTCCCCACCATCCTGTTTTGTTTTTCTGTTCGTTTGTTTTTTTTTTTGTTTAATGTGTGGACTTCATACTGGTGTTAGGTGATATTTCATTGATATGTATTTGAATATGGTTGCTTCAGGAATTCCTGAAGCAACCAGATGCCATGTGGGCTACACTGGCACGTAATAGGGTCAAAAGACATGTTACTGGCGCCCACTCGAAGCAAATCGATGAATAACAGGATGTCAAGTGTCAAGTGATGTATTTGAATTGTATTTGATTTCCCTGGCCATCAGTAATACGTAACATTTTGCATATACTTAATGGTCATCTGTAAGGAACTTTCTCTTCATTTCCTCTTCCCATTTTTTGATGAGCTAGATCAGTTTTTCTTCATAAGTTTTACAATTTATCCTGGAAATTATCTCTTTGTCAGATGAGTGGTGGGCAAATATTTTTTCCCAGTCTATGAGGTATCTTTCTAGTCTGGCCATTTTCCTTTGAGGGTCAGAGCTTCTTAATTGAGCTTCATCTCGTTTGCTTACCATTGCATCTGTTTGCTTGGTTAAGAGCACCAAATAACGGAAAACATCTTTAGATGCAATGTCATGAGAGATATGCCTATGTTTTCCTCAAAATAATTACTGATTAAGGATTGATATACAGGTTTTTAATACATTTGAATTGAATTGTACAGAATATGAGAAGCGTGCTGAGTATATTTGTTTACATGTGACGGACCAGTCCTCTCAACCACCTTGCCCACATAACAGCAAATGTAAAAAGAAAAAAAAGTACTGAGCTTAATTTCTGTCATGAGGCCCTCAATGAACTCTAAAAATTGATCAGGATTTTGATAAGCCTCAAAAGCCTTTTTCATAGACCAGAATTAACTGTAAAATAGAATAACCTGGGTTTCTAAAGGAAAAGCACTTCCCCTACCCTAGTGGGGTGGGGAACATGGCTGGACCATGGCTCTGTTGGCTTACATTTGATTGATTGATGCCACATTGATGGGTTTGCTAATTCTTCTCAGTGTGTCTCTTTTTGTTTTGTCTCACTTCATTTAAGCTTGAAAAAATTATTCATGTATTGGAATAATGTGTGCTCTCAAGAAAGTGCTTGGTCTTTATATATGCAAATGTTCAAAATTCATTTTCAAATGAAGTCTCTATCCACTGATCCCTACGGGGGCTTACATCTTTCATCAAGCTCTGAAATTTGTTTACTGCTTGCATTTTTATGGTGCTGCAACTGTCTTATAATTTCCTGCTTGACTCTGGTTCTCTCACTAGTCTGCAATTTTTGGTATGTTTCAGTGAGGAGCTTGTGGAAAGAATGAAAGCTATAAGGAATTCCTATTTTTGAGGAAAAACAAACATTTATGTCTAATAGATAAAAGAATAGAAAATATATCTGCACATTCAGTGATTATCATTATAATATGTAGTGAATGATACAGGAAGTTTCATTCCCTAGACCCGAGTAAATGGGCACAGTGACCTTTCACTGTGCACATACAGAAGTCCTCAGTACTGATGAGATGGAAACTATGTTTTTCAAGATATAATCTAAAAAGGGTCACACAAAATGAAGTGTTTTGTATTATGAAGCTGAAATTTGAACAAGCAAGCTGTGGCTAAGGAAGAAGTCAGTCAGAAACAACAGAGTAGCTATTTCCCAAACTTCAGTTTTGTGGTACTTACTAGTCATTTCTGTGTTTCATAAAAGAGAAAAGTACTTTAAGCTAATTTCCTTACTTTGTAAGGGTTGACCACCCAATGGGGTGACTGGGAGCCTTGGAACGCCACACCTACCAAGGAACATTCTGAGAGACCAAGTCCTATGCAAAAGCAAGGGTTTTATTAATAAACGAGTATACTCGGGCTCATAGCGTGGCCCCAAGCTGTCAGTGGCTAAGAGCCCCGAGCCCTTCCAGAGAGGATCTTTTAAGAGATAATTCCCGCAGCTACAGAAAAACCAGTGCATAACCATCCAATAGATTTAAAATATTACATCAAGGTCTCGCGCACAGGCAGCCAATCACTTTGTACCAGGTAACCATCACCTTCCAATCAGATCATACTTAATACTTCTTTCTATATTTGGCACAGCGTGGGCCCAGTCAGTCTCCCAGTCTTCCGCATACCACACCAAATATATAGAGGAACGTCAGAGCAATTTCTCGGAGTGTTTGTCTTATAGCCCTCCCTGGAATTATTTGCTTAAGGCCCTTCCTGTTGTGCTCTTGTTGAGCCATCATTTTATCACTTACTCCTGGTACCTGTTTTTGTGTTCTGTGGGTGAGGGGCCATTCTTTCAACTTTATATCCCTAAAGGTCTCCCAAAGCAGTTGCTCAAGGAAATGGATGTGGATCTTGGAACACTTGGTCTCAAGTTAGGGTTAGCTGAAAAAATTTGAAGGCAGTGTGATCATTCATCCTGCCGAATAGGAATTCTCAAGCAAGCGGACAGCTGTGTTGTACCACAGACACACATATCTTTAGCAAGAGTACTAAAGATATCTCAAGGAACAAGATGTAAATGTCCAAGATGTCAAATGTTCTAGATTTCAGGTCATCTGTAAGAAAATGGAATTAAATACAAAAATAACTATCATCATGCAATTACTGCTCTTAAGAGTCTAATACATATAGTTTGAGAAGTTGAGAAGCCAAAACCATACACTGTTGCAGGACTCTAAGGGCTGCTGCATCTGCTCTGGATTGCCTCCCAGATCACTCCATAGATAAGGGGGTAGTCTAAATGTGGCAGTTTATCCGACCATGTATGCTGTACTAGCTGGTATAAATATTCTCCCATGCTATCACAATCATCGTGGGACTAGCTAGATCTTACCAGCATATTAGCCTGGCCACGTAAGGACACCTAATAATTAGACCAGAGAGAAATGCTGTTTGCTTCCAAACAAACAAGCATGGCTCCCTGATAAAATATAAAACTACAATGAAGTAGAGGAGACTTGTGAAGGCTTGGAGAAATATTTAACTGGCATTGGTGTTGATCTTTGGTACAGTGACATGCCATCTCAGAAACCCCTTCTCACATTTCAAAGGCCTTCCTTCCCGGCTCAAAACATTAGCACAGTAAAGGCCCTAGGTGAGATGCAGGGAGGGGTTACCTGAGGGCATTGGACCCTCCCTGCTTTCCATAACAATGGGAGGAAGGTCTGAGTTGCGGGGTATAAACTTGCCGGTCCCGCCTCCCGGGTTTCTTCTTCCCGTGGGATCCGCCTTGTGAGCGTTTATTCCCCTTGGAAGTTTCACACGTGGTGGTCGCCATCTTGGCCTACACGTGGCTGGGGTTCTAGCCTGGAATCCTAAGCACGGGTTTTTCCTTTGCTGTTTGTATGCCTGAACCTGTGATAAGTAAAGTCTTTTAAAACCTCATCGGATCCCTGAGTGTTCATCCATTCCCGCCCGGCCGGAGGTAGAAGGGAACTCGCTTCCCACTGTCGGGGACCCGCGGAGCGCCCGACAATACACCTTTTAGAATTATTCTGTTAACTTTAAGTTTTTTATGTATGAGGTAAAAGACGAGGTGATGTGTTCTTTAAGATATTTTTCTCCAAGGGCAGGTATTTTACTAAAGAATGAATATTAAGTTGCTTAGTCTCAATGTAAAGAAAACTTAAAGAACAGTAATAGTATAAATATTTGTTTTCAAGGGACATCAGAGATATTACAGGAGGTAAGGCAGTTGTCAAGCATACAACCAACCAGTTAAAATTTCTGTCGCTACATATGGCCTCTATGCAACTGCCAAGAATCATTTGTGAGCACAGAGTCAGGCATAACCCACGAGAAATTTGCATGTGTGACCTCTTGCCCAAGAAGACAGAGAGACAGAGACAGATAGACAGACAGACAAACAGGTTGACAGACAGATAGACATACAGATAGACACATAGAGACAGATAGACAGATAGACAGATAGACAGACAGATAGACAGACAGATAGACAGATAGACAGATAGACAGACAGACAGATTTCCAAGACGGTTGAAATTTTTCTCCAAGAAGGTTTTCCTTGTTATTCTTATTTTCTTATGTTTTATTTTTCCACAACAATCACAAACATTTTAATGAAGTCCTGCCAGTGAAAATGAAGCCTTTCAACATCAGACAGATCATGTTAGATTCTATATGTCCTACGCCCTCTCAGCCATTCTAGAGTGGTTCTATGGGTGAAATAAACTATTATTATCGGACTGGAAATGTTTTAAGGTTTACCTGCATTTTCAAAAAGAAGAAATAGAAAGTGCAAACTCATTTGGGAAAACATGTAGGCACAATTTGTAAAAAAAAATGAAATACAAGTTTACCTGTATAGGATGGTATATATGAGGGTAAAATTGGCATTAGAAATTAGAAAATTCTAGAGATAAAGAACCTGCCATTTAGGCAGGCTATGGGAGGGGAGGGAATTGGGGACATTGGTGGTGGGAAATGGGCACTGGAGGAGGGCGGGTGCTGGAACACTGTGTGACCGAAACCTCTAAACACGAACAACGTTGTAATTGTATATCTCATGGTGGTATAATAAAATGTTTAATTAAAAAAAGAAATTAGAAAATTCTGATTCTATTTTTTTTTTTTTTTGGCTACATCAAGTGCTACTAGGGAGTTGCTCCTGCCTCTGCAATCAGGAATCATTCTTGGCAGCCTTGGGCAACCACCTGGGATTCCAGAGATCAAACCTGGGGCATCCAAATGCAAGGCCACTTATTGTACCATATCTCTGGCCAGAAATACTCAGACTTCCTAAAACTATCTGGCTCTTTTAGTTATCAAATGAGATTAAAAGTAATCAAAATTCTTAAAATATCAGAACAGACTATGTTTATCTAAAGGAATAACACATTTATCTAATATGTTAAATTAAGTTGAATTAAGTTCTCCGCCTCTGCTGCCTTTAGCCATTGTTATTCCTTTACTCTGCTCATGTGTAGCCCACATATGAGAAGTCATTCTATCTTTCCCTTTTTTTTTACTTATTTTATTCAGCAATACCTTCTCTCACCCGTCCACAGAGTTATGTGATTAAGAAACATAACCTAGATAATATTCCTATTAACTGGTAACCTTAATTATAGATATAAATACATTTCCCTGATATACAATACAATCATGGAAGAAACACCAGGGATAGAAATTAAGATAAAGACTATTAGAATTCTAGATAAGATATTCTATTCCTCCAATAAAAACATTTTTATAGGGGCCGCAGAGATAGCCCAGCGGGTAGGTGTTGGAGGACAGATTTAGCTAATCTGGGAGTTTTGTTGTTTTGCCCACACCCAGCTTAATCTTATTTAAGTCAAGGTTCATTCTAATGAGACCTCTCTTCTATGTAAACACTGCTAGAGGGTGTGGCAGTTACAGAAGTCACCTTGATTGAATAACTTCTGACTTATACATCTACTAAGACTTCTATGTTTTCTAGATTGGGCACAGCTCCTCTTTATACCCACTGCACCCAACGTGGGACAATTAGAATTTACCAGGAGACTACCACCCTGGCTACGTTGAGACTATAGGAAGACTATAGGAAGGATCATACTAGTTTGCTCTAAGCAGGCAAGAGTGACCCTTTCAGTACACGAGAACAAGATACTCAGAATCACCCTGGTGCAGATAATAATAAGAAGGACCTTGTGGGTACCATCTAGATTACATGAAGCTCATGAAGTTAAGATGTATTACTTTATATCAGCTCTCTCTCTCCTCAGTGTTTTACATAAGAGATAATCTCCTTAGTCCTTGACATAACCTTTGTTTATACCTGCAATAGGGTGTGGCACTACACTCTGTTTAGAGTTCTTTGTTGACATGACAACCTCCCGATTGGATTACTTTGGTGTATATAAGGGGCTGACTTGAGGCCCCTTCACCTTTTGCCTTTTGGTTCCTCAGCCTTCAGCTTTTGCCTCCTGCAGCTTTTGGCTTTTGGCTTTTGGCCTTTTACTCCTTCTGGGTAGGACTCAGCTCGGGTGAGATCCTCCCTCTCTTTGGTGGGAGATTTAGGCTCTTCTGTATGGTCTAAGTTCGGACCAGAACTAAAGTTTGTTCATTATATTGGAGTGCTGTGGAAGAGCTTTTGTACTATTAAAAAGCCATTTTTTGGAACTGCACCGGACTCGTGAGTTTTCATCTGTTCTCCCGGCGTCCTCGGAGGTAGAAGAGAATCTCTGTCCTGACACTGTCGGGGACCCCGGCGGCATTCCCCAACAGGTAGGGTGTTTGCCTTGCACGCCGGCTGGCCCATGCCGGCCAGGGTTCAATCATCGGCATCCCATATGGTCCCCCGAGCACCGCCGGAGTAATTCCTGAGTGCAGAGCCAGGAGAAACCCCTGAGCATGGCCGGGTGTGACCCAAAAAAAAGCAAAAACAACATTTATAAGGTTTAACCCTTCATTTTTCAAAAGCCGTGAGGACTAGAGAAATAGTAGAGCAGGTAGGGTACTTGTCTTGTACAACGCCAACATGAGTATGATTCTAACACCCCATATGGTCCCAAGCCCCTGTCAGAAGTGATTCTTGAGCACAGAGCCAAGTGTGCTTAGTTCTATTTGGTGTGTCTCAAAATAAAAAATAATAAAGATCAAAAGAAAAAAAAGCATATCAACTCAGAATATAAAAATTTAATTCTTAAAAAAATTAATTCTTTTCAACAAGTTTAAATGAATTTTATGAATGTACCTCATTAAGTTTCCCTTTTCCCATCTGTGAACCTGTGACGTGAAGAAAAATAACCTTCACAAACACTTCCAACAGAAGCAAATAGGGGAAATAGCAGTATTCTTGCTGATTTGGGGATAATTATGCTAAATTGGAATTAACAGTACAAAGAAGCTCTGGGATTCATCCAGAAAAACTCAGAAGCTTATTGTTCAGATCTCAATCAGTCCTTGGTTCAGCTCTAAACTCTAAGTTTTTAGTTCTATCTTCGGGCAACCTTTTCTGTGTCAATGTTCTCAGCCAAGTTGTTCGATTGGCCTTTTTTTTCCCAACCACTGCACTACAATTATATGCAACAGCAGAAAACTGATTGAGAAGGAAGGGCTAAGAAGGATACTTGAGCCATAAATGGAATAAATAGACCCATTACTCATTGTTGTTACTCTTTACTGAAAAGTGTGGTCCTTCTAATTCATTTAAAAGCAATGATCATCAGTTTCCTCATCTCTAAGAGGGAAAATACTATTAGTCATGAATTGCTAAAAAATAATGTTTTTGTTGTCTGACAGTGTCCATGATTTACCAATGTTCAGTGGTGGCAACTGAATTATTTCTCTTGATTATTTTCAATAATTTCAAGTCATAGTTAACATCTTGACTGTATATTATGATCAACTAAGATACATTTTAAACATTGGTACATGGGAACAAAATTCCATATTCTCTAGTTGATTTGAATGGAATAAGATTGCAGAGAGTATATGCAGAGGGTTTCTGAGAGCCTTCCTTTGAATACCTCCTCTCAAACCTCCCTCAGGTATTCCAAATACCTCCAACCAATACTTTTTACTTTGCTGTGCTTTACAGTGACAGAGTGATCCAATATGTCAAGTAACACTAATCCTACTTTCCCATGACACAGCAGTTAAGGAGAAGTGAGAGAGAGACCCAGAATGCAGACACCAGATGAAATGTTTAGGGGCAGTATGGGAGGTGGGGTTGGATAGTAAATGTGGGACCTTGTTGTAAATTTAAATGAATGTGACTTTGCAAATGTTGGCAAAGCCAGAAATATCCTGAGGGGCACCAACCTTGGCAGTAGAATGTGTGTGTGTGTGTGTGTGTGTGTGTGTGTGTGTGTGTGTGTGTGGGGTGAAAGGTTTTAAAAGGAGGGAGCTGAAAAAGACAAGATTCCAAGGCACTGGAGTAGTTTTACATTTTTAATACATGTGCAGTTGTGGAGTTCAATAAAAGCAGTGATCCCAAATATAAAACAAGAGCTGGAACAGGAAAAAAATTGAGGGAGCAGATGGAAGAACACATTCATGTTGAAACCTTCAAACTCCAGCTGAATCCAAAGCCATCAGCATCTTAAATAGCCTCTGGAGAACCTCACCACATTTTCTAGGAGGAAAGTAAAATCATTAGCTTCCATGGGAGAGTGGAGGCAATGGGGCCCTGCCTTGCTGAGTTGTGTTTTTGTGGACTCTCACTTTTAGTCTGCCAACTTTGTCTAAGTAGGGATCCAAGTCATCATTACTGTTACTATTCCATATGTGCTGTATTTTCACATTTAGAATAGAGACCTGCATCCTTATTATTCATCCTTATTATTAGAAGATTTAAGATTACTGGGAAAGAAGGGCTGTAATTTCAATAATTCCAACCCTAATTTATCATGTTGCTTAAACCTTTGAGTGTTTAAGTAGCTTAGTCCATCTGCAGGCAATTTCTGAGCATTTATTAAATGCAAGGTGTGTGGCTAAAGTTCTGAGGCTTCTGAATGCATCCAGTTTTCAGAAGCAGCTGCTGTCCTGTTTCTTATTGGTGATTGTGTGTCAAACTCAATGTGGGTAGCAGCAGACCAAGATGAAAGTCAACAGTCATGGAGTTGGCCTTTGGTGGTCCATGGATGTGAAAGAAGGCAGCAAACAGGGCGGGACTACTCATGGAAAGTTATCAATTTAGGGCCTAAGTGTCCTTTTCATCTTGAGGTAACCTTTTCATCCTGTTATCTACAAAAAGGCCCAGAACAAATTCCTGTTAGAGGTTAGGAGACCCCCGCCCAGAACCTGCTATCTGGCCTGAATTGCATTCCTGCATGTACACATAGCTGTTGCTGACCCATGATTCCACACATGTGTCTAGCTGCACCAAATATAGAAAGAAGTATTAAGTATGATCTGATTGGTAGGGGATGGTTACTTGGTACAAAATGATTGGCTGCCTGTGCGCAGACCTTGATGTAATATTTTAAATCTATTGGATGGTTATGTGCGGGCTTTTCTGTAGTAGCGGGAACTATCTCTTAAAAGATCCTCCCTGGAAGGGCTCGGGGCTCTTAGCCACTGACTGCTTGTGGTCATGCTATGAGCCCGGTATACTCGAATATTAATAAAAACCCTTGTTTTTGCATAGGACCCGGTCTTTCAGAGTTTTCCTTGGTAGATGCGACGTTCCAAGGCTCCCAATCAGTCACCCCATTGGGTGGCTAACTCTTTCAGATGTGTGACTTCTAGGATGTATCCTATGATCATTAGACCCTGTAATTGAATACATTTATTCATATATCATATAGCTTTATTACTAGATGTTAAATATGTACAGACATAAATAAATGTGTGTATAAGAGAGACAACTTTACCTCCCATGCTGATATTTTCGGATTTTGTGATTTTGTTCTCATACTTTCAGAAACTCCAAGACATAAGGAAGTAGTAGTGTTGGCATTGTTTGCAGGATCAGGAAAATCACCAAAAACTGAAAATCAGTATAGTGATCTAATTTCTTCTCTTAAGAGAGTTGATTGGAATTCCAGGCACAGACCAGTCAAGCCTGTAAAAAGGACTAAGAACTTCCTCTAACAATGTCATATTGAAGAACATATGGCAGTTACTTGCCAGTTCCTATCTTTATAATCTGTTGTCTGTATCCAAAATATAGCCAACAAAAAATATACAATTATAGACTTGAGTCTCACCCGGACATCTTGGGGAGAGAAGCTGATGGAAAGCTCTTTTTATCCTTGGTATCTTTTGTTTCCAGCTTGTGTGAGAGTCATACCCAGCTCAGATCATGACTCACTTCTAGTCCTGGGGATCACTTGGGGATCACTCCCGGCAGGTATATGGGATCTATGTGGTTTTCTGAAGTAATTTGAGTCCACTGAGTGCAAAGCAAGAATCTTACCTGCTGTACTACCTCTTAGCCCTATGTCCTCAGCTTTTTTGAAGCTTTCTACCATTTGACTAAGATGTAGTTTATATTTGGTTCTGCCCGCTTCACTAGACAAGCTGTAACATTCTGGTAATATGGAATATTTGGGTGATCAAGACCACCCTGGGAAGTCTCTAGCTATTTTTCGGAGCAAAATACCTGTCTCTGGCAGATTAGATAACAACATACAAAAGAGCATACAGATTGTTCATAAAAAGATGTTCCCTAACTATTGGCCTATCAATGCAGCTAGCAAAAGGTCTCAAATGGCAGCAGAGCTGAAGAACAGCTCTACAGCTCACCACCTATTAGCATTCTTTACCTTGTAACTTGGTAATTATTACCTAGTGATGCTGCATTGATCCTGTGGAACTCTAATACTTGGGCAAAATAATTAGAAGGACATAGTGTTTTCCAACTATAAGTGATTGGTTATTAATAAAGCTGAATATTCATATACAGAAACAAAAATTAAGTGGGGCGTGGAGATGGTTCAAATGAGAAATGCCTTGCCCTCAATCCAACCCAGGACACACACGTTCCTCACGAGGAAGAGGGTAGATGCTGCATTTGGTCGCTCATGAGCACTGGTGGCACCGGACCAACATATCTGGGCATGTCATCCCTAAAAGGGGCTCCAGGATCCTTAGAGATCTGGGTATGGTCTCGATGCAAATTAAATTATACCTTTGCATTAAAGTATAAAAAATCTAATAAAACTTAAGTTATGCCCCTCAAGGTGTTGCAGGTGTGGCTGCAGTGCCTGGCTGCCTCGGCAGCCGGCATACAGGAGACAGGCTTGTCTACAATCAGGGCTCTGCCCCTTGGGTCCTGGATGGTTGATGGTCTGACGTAGAAAAAGACTGGGCCCCCTGGGATGAACCTAGAGCCACAGCAGAGCCTGGCAAGCTAATGGACCTCATTCCCAACAAATGGAGATGTTACTGGTGCCCACTCGAGCAAGTCGATGAACAGCAGGACCACAAGGGACAAGTGACAACAAATTAAGCACCCTGCAGGCTGTTCTATTTCCCCAGTTACCGAGAAATACTGTTTTTTTTTTTTTTGTTTTTGCTTTTTGGCTCTCACCGGCGACTCTCAGGGGTTACTCCTGGCTCTTCACTCCGAATTACTACTGGCGATGCTCAGGGGACCATATGGGATGCCAGGGATTGAATCTGGTTGGCTATGTGCAAGGCAAATGACCTACCCACTTATCACTCCAACCTTGAAATACTGTGTTTTTTTTTCTTTTGGGGTCATACCTGGAAATGCTCAGGGGTTAGTCCTAGCTCTGCACTCAGTAATTACTCCTGGCAGTGCTCAGGGGACCAGATGGCATGCTGGGGATCAAACCTGGATCAGCCGCATGCAAGGCAAATGCCTTGCCCGGGCTGGACTATTGCTCCGGCCCCTACTGTGTATTTTAGATTTGAGCTGTATGTGCACTTTTCCTACTATTCAAGGAGATTTAAAACTAATTTTACACTAAATAAAATTCAAACTACAGGTGGCAGTTCCTTCATTTTCTGCGACCTCTTTCAGCATATATTCATTACCAGGCAGTTAAAATTATTTCTGCAATTTATACCTCAGATTTTGCATTTTTATTTCTAAAAATTAAACTTTTTCATTTCAATCTTTAGGAATTAACTTGAGCCAGAGGTATAGTACAGTAGGTCAGGCACTTACCTTACACATGACTAATTCCAGTTAGATCTCATGGGCCACATATGGTCCCCACAAACCTGATCACAAGTGAGTGATCTCTGTCCACAGAGCAATGAATAATCCATGAACAAAGCTGGATATGACCCAAACTCCCCACTTCACTCCCCTCC
This sequence comes from Cryptotis parvus, assembly GCA_021461705.1. Lineage (NCBI taxonomy): Eukaryota > Metazoa > Chordata > Mammalia > Eulipotyphla > Soricidae > Cryptotis > Cryptotis parvus. The sequence goes on along the minus strand of JAJIBD010005476.1, from coordinate 13,577 downwards.
CAAAATTTAAAAAAAAGATTCATTTGAATTTGCCTTTAAAAAAATCTGCTAGACCCACAACTGCACATCTCGGCCCCATGTGAGCAGCCCATGGAGTTCTGGAGGGCAGTAAAAGACTAGGCCAGCCCCTGGCCGAGTCCTACATATTTCCTAGAGATCACTTACACATGCGGAGGGGCTACACTGGCTGGATTTGGAGTGGTGATTTGGGCTCCTCCACCCATTCCTTCACCTCCATGTCGGCGGGTGTGGCTGCGAACTCCCAACCACCACAGCCAGCAACTGGAAGAGAGACACTCCAGACCCACAGCTGCGCTGGTGTGTAGCCACATGACAGTCTTAAACAGTAATGGAAGTTAGGACCAGTTCCTTCACAGGATCTTTCACATTTATACACTGTAATGATCATTCTAGTTGCAATAAACTGGGGAGGTTAATGGGGAATGGGGAATTATAATGTCACACTATAACTCACTATTCAATATACACATAGAGACACATCTGTAGGGCAAGCCACAAAGTGTAAGAGAAGAGAGAAATACAGAGACAGAGAGAAAGAAAAGGTGCTTGCTATAGGAGCAGGTAGGGGTGTGGGGGGAGATAGTGTTTGGATATTGGTGGTGGGAACAGGGCACTGGTGGAGCAATGGGTGCTGGAACACTGTTTGACAGAGATCGATTATGAACATCCTTGTAATGGTATATTTCAAGGTGGTATAATAAAAAAAAATTTAAAAATAAAAAAATAAATAAATTGAAAAAAAATAAATAAAGACCCAAAATATAAATCCAGATGACTAACTAAAACAGAGGATGTTCAAAGCCAAAAGAACAACCTGGACAATCCTTCATAAATCTGCTGGCAGTCGGGCATAGTTGAAATACAAACACGTGTGGGGTGATATAAGAAGGAAAATAGAAAAGGAGATCCAAGTGTTGTTTCAGCAGAAACTTATCACAATGACCTGTGACTCCTACTAAAGAATTTAAGTTCTTACTTACAGATGACAAGGATGCATGTTATCAAATGCTCCCATGACATCATTTTGGCAACAATGGGAGAATGAAATGAAGATGAAATGGCACTGAGAAGTGTCATCAACGATTCATCTGGTAGCAAATATTGAGGTAGAAAATGGCAATCTGGTACACAAACTGGAAATAAGAACAAATAAAATGTAAGAGATAAAATGGATAAGCCCAACTAACTGCTGCCAGAGATTAAATTGGAAATAGTTGGGATTTTTCCAGATCCCCAACTTAACCATCATACAATAAGATAAGGAAGAGAGTGGGTGTATTAGAGTGGCTTAATGGAGAGGTCGGGGAACCCAGTGTAATATAATTGGGCAGAGATTCACTATTCCTTTGTCTATTCTACCAAGTTCACCTTGGAAAAATATGTATTCTGAAACCATAGCGTTAAAGGTGCTTATATTACAAAAACTATGAAGATAACCATCATCTCTTTCATTCCTAAATTGCTTATGTGATTTTTTTCCCTAGGAAAGTTCCAGTGTGCAAAAATTTTATGAGCATTTCTAAAGGTAAATCACCAATGCAAAAAAAAGAAAAATCCTGTCAACAAAGACTCCTACAAAACATAGGAATATTTCTACCTTCATGACCCTCCATGTTGAGTTATTGATACAAAACACCCCTTTAATCAAGCATCAGCTTCTCCCTGAAGTCCTGATGTTATCTTTCCTTTTTCTCTGAATCCTATACATGTGTGCTTCTTGCAGCTCATCGCTCCACCAGACCTGAAATACCACTGCAACAATGCTGAGTAGCAAAAACCTCCCCCCTCATCAATGTTTGGAATAACATGTGATGATTGTTTCTGCATGACATTGCACTTAGCAAGGCTTCGGAACATTTCTTCCTCAACCCCAGGCCCCTAGAAGGCTAGTTTACTAGACAGCAAGCAAAGGAATATTTCTCTCTACACAGTTGTTTTGTAGGATTTGCTAGGATTTATTCTTTCCTTTCAGTTGCAAATTGCCAAGGACTAGGAAGGAACAAAAAGAAACATCAATGAATAAAGAGAGAGAGTTTGCTTGGTTTTGTCATGCCCTCTCTACTATTCCCAGGCCAAGTTTCTGGATGCTGTTGTGACAAGGTTTTATTGTGAGTGGAAAGCTTAGAGCTATAATGCATGCTGATGCTACCTCACACAGCTGGCGCTGTCTGCTTGTAGCTGAAATGGAATGCACTGGATGCTAATTTGTATGAAAACCAGTAATCCCTCATTTGCATCCTGGGTAGCGGGTTTGATCATGCACAAAGAGAACCTTGTGAGCCTTGGCCATTTCGCATTTCAGAGATGAGGCTCTCATTACAAGCTGTAGTTTTCTCTGATTCCTGGGAGAACCACCATGAGCTTCAGTTCAGACTTTTCATTCTATCTCTATATAATAATAATGGTAATAATATTGACACCTACCACAACAATAATATAATAATCATTATTTGTTGAGCCCTTATTAGGACCAGATCCATATGGAATGTCTCCCAGATTATCCATCTTCCAGTTTCTGAAAGTGTCCCAGGAAGTCATTAGCTCACAAGTAGTATATTTCCCATTCCCTAAAAATTCCCCTAGACCTCCTGCCATCTACCTGGACATATGATAGCCACTCCAGTCTCCCCCAAGATTGGAATTTCCTAGTTAGAGCTATCTTTCAATTTCCATACCCTCAGGGACAAAATCTTAATTATTTCTTTCTTGTCTCTGTCTCTACATATGCTGCTGGTCTTGGCCCTGGGAGTATGGCCACTGATCACTGGTCATAACCATCTGCCCACCAATCAGGCTACCTCCAGTTTATAATGATAATGAAATTTAAATGGAATCTTGTATACATTACATGCATCATTTAAATGCCTTTACCTAGAATTTAACAGATAAATAAAATTAGTCACTTGTCACTTGTCTCCCCCGTTGTTCATCTCATCGATTTGCTCGAGCAAGCATCAGTAAGGTCTCCATTTGTTGGGAATGAGGTCCATTATTGTTACTGTTTTTGGCATAACAAATACACCACGGGTAGCTTGCCAGGCTCTGCTGTGGCTCTGGATACAACCAAAGGGGTGTATCTTTTTGTCTTTTTCTATGTCAGACCATCAACCATCGAGGACCCATGGGGCAGAGCCCTAGATCTAGACAAACCTGTCTCCTATCTGTCACTTGCCTATGCAGCCAAGCACTGCAGCCACACCTGCAATACCTTGAGGGTCAGGTCATAAAATTAGTAATATGTTAAAAAATATCATTGGATCAACTCATTATATTTAAATATTTTTGTTGATTTAGGATCAAATTGTCCAGTACTTAAAAGCTAATCCCAATTAGCTTCTCAGTGATCACTCACAGCCTCCTTGAGGGAAATATGACATGACAGGTCACTCCAAAAATCTGTTCTTATCTTTGAGACATCTCTCTGACCTTAATTAAATAAACTTAAAAAAATATAATATTGAAGCAAAACATTTCATAGCGATTTTATGTTATCTCTATGTTCTCTACTCAAGATTATATATGAAATCTTTCCATAGAAATATATACAATAGTGTTCTATCCCATATCTGGGCCCAATTAACAGTACAGTTCAGTTGCATTATAGCAATAGTTCAAAATCCAGACTTTGTGTATTATTTTATTATTTATCCTAGTGATAACTAAAGGAGCTCAAATCTGCCTGAAAAAACTAATGAATAGAAATTAAGAAATAAAAGAATAAGCTATATAAACCATATGTGTTGCTTCACAAAGATAAAAGTATGTTATTTAGCCCTTATGGAAAAAGTTAACTTTTTCCTCATCTAAAACAAAATTTGATAGATTATGTCTAGTCACCACATCCTTCTTTCTACTTGGCTTTATAAATAATTTGTTGGCACACAGTCATCCTAATTCAGGTATGTGTTAGCTAAGGCCTAGCTCCTTCAACTGTGGGTTACAACTCACCTGGAGTTTGAAAAGTGAGTTTGGGGATCATTTGAAAATAAATTTCTTGCTTGATGATTTATTATCAGTAATTATTTTATTATTGTGTATATTTTGTATTGCTATATACCAGAATCACATAAAAAATTTCTTGGCCAAAGGTATTAGGAATGGAAAAATTTAAGAAGACCTGTTCTATGGTAGCTGTCTTGCTTTAATAAAACAGCTGAAGGGCGGAGTGATAGCCCAGCACGTAGGGCATTTGCCTTGCATGCGGCCAGCCTGTGCCGGCCTGGGTTCGATCCCCGGCATCCCATATGGTTCCCCGAGCACTTCCAGGAGTGGTTCCTGAGTGCAGAGCCAGGAGTAGCCCCTGAGCATTGCAGGGTAAGACCCAAAAAGCAAAATAAACAAACAAACAAACAAACAAACAAATAAATAAATAAATAAATAAATTACACAGCTGAGTTGTTATCACAAAGACTTTCTGACATCAAACCCCAACATATTTAAAGATCTACACTTTTGTGCTGAAGTGATATCACAGCGGGTAGGGCATTTGCCTTGCAAGCAGCTGACCCAGGTTTGATCCCCAATGAAAGAGTTGGCCACCCGATGGGGTGACTGACTGGGAACCTCGGAATGCCGCACCTATCAAGGAAAACTCTGAGAGACCGGGTCCTATGCAAAAGCAAGGGTTTTTATTAATATTATTCGAGTATACCCGTGCTTATAAGCTTGACCACAAGCAGTCAGCGGCTAAGACCCCTGAGCCCTTCCAGGGAGGATCTTTTAAGAGATAATTCCCGCCGCTACAGAAAAGCCCGTGCATAACCATCCAATAGATTTAAAATATTACATCAAGGTCTGTGCACAGGCAGCCAATCACTTTGTAACAAGTTACCATCACCTATCAGTCAGGTCACACTCAATACTTCTTTCTATATTTGGTGCAGCTAGACACATGTGTGGGATTATAGGTCAGCAACAGCTATGCGTATGTGCAGGAATGCAGTTCAGGCAATTCAGGCCAGATAGCAGGTTCTGGGGCGGGGGTCTCTTAACCTCTAACAGGAATTTGTTCTGGGCCTTTTGTAGATAACAGGATGAAAAGGTTACTTCAAGATGAAAAGGTCACTCGGGCCCTAAATTGGTAACTTTCCATGAGTAGGCCTGCCCTGGTTGGGAAAGGGGGTAGCTGCTCTCTTTCACCAGCATCCCCTATGGTTCCCTGAGTACCATTAGGAGTAATTCCTGAACAAAGATCCAGAAGCAATCCCTGAGTATCTCCAGGAGTGACCCAAAGAGAAAAAAAAAATTGTACTTTATACTAAATTCTGGCTATTGTCTAGCCTAGGGGCAGTTAAGGGAAAATAAAAAATGCAGATTAAATTCCAAAATACGTTGTCTATAGTTGTTCCATTTTTAATAGAATAATATTTTGAAAAATCCTTCCTGTATTTAAAACCCATTAGCTGAATCAATAAAGGGCGATTAACTTCACTGACAAATGAGTGACACTGCAATATAGAACCGTTTCACTCTCAGTATCTTATTTATCGGTAAGAGAAAAGTCAACCAACATCATGTGAGAACTGATTTGTTTACTAATTGTAGTCATAGGTTAGCTCTAAGTATGAGTTCAAAAAAATAAGTCAAACAGGGCCAGAGCGATGGTCCAGCAGGTAGGGTGTTTGCCTTGCACGGGGCCTGCCCATGCTAGCCCAGGTTCTATCCCGGCAGTCCATATGGTCTCCTGAATGCAGAGCCAGGAGAAACCCCCTGAGCATCACCAGGTATGACCCAAAAAGCAAAAAAAAAAACTCAAAATAAATTGAGTATATGAATTTTTTTTAAATTTTTTTATTATACCACCGTGAAACATACAATTACAAAGGTGTTCATAATTGGTTCTTGGTAATACAGTATTCCAGCACCCATCCCTCCACCAGTGCCCCATTTCCACCACCAATGTACCCCCTCCCCTCCAGTCCCCCCACCCGCCTTAATAGCAGGTACCCCAGTTTCCTCTCTTTCTCTCTCTATCTCTCTCTCTGTCTCTGCATCTCTCTCCCTCTTATTTTACACATTGTGGCTAGCCCTGCAGATATTTAGAGTTTATCACTTAAGTCTCTTTGTGTATATTCAGTGGTGAGTTTTAATCTGCCATTACCATTTCCCATATTTATTAAAACACTGGTATCTATATCCTATTAATGAATGCAGTCATTCTATATCTGTCCTTTTCCTTCTGACTAATTTCACTCAGCATGATAGACTCCATGTCCATCCATTTGCAGGTAAATTTCATAATTTCATCCTTTCTGACAGCAGCATAGTATTCCATAGTGTAGATGAACCAGAGTTTCTTTAGCCAGTCCTCTGTTCTCGGGCATTTAGGTTGTTTCCAGAGTCTAGCTATAGTGAATAGATTACTATGAGAGCCTATACACCACGAAACAAGAGAACCTAGAAGAAATGGACACATTCCTGAATTCCTATAGCTTCCCAAGTCTGCAACAAGAAGATTTGGAATACCTCAACAAACCTATCTCCATCGAGGAAATAGAATCGGTAATCAAAAAGTCTCCCCAAACACAAAAGCCCAGGCCCAGATGGATTCACCAGTGAATTCTACAAAACCTTTAAAGAGGACCTACTCTCAATTCTTTTTTAAGCTCTTCCGGCAAATTGAAGAAACAGAAATATTCCCAAATAGCTTTTACGAGGCACATATCACCCCTGATACCCAAAGCAGACAAAGATGTCACAAAAAAAGGAAAACTACAGAGTATATGAATTTTTAATAAAGTGTTATGCTATTTTATTTTTTAAAATAGAGTAATAGATACTTTTAAGTAGAGTTCATAATAGTCAACTCTGTATTTATCCATTCTGTATTTGTTCATACACATATATATGCTCATTTTGTTGTTGTTCAGGAGACAGTTTTTGTATATTCATTATTTCATCCCAAAAATTAACAGAATCCACATAAGTCATGTACAGAAAAACTATAATCACATTTGGATTCCAAATGGAGAATATTGACCTACATAAATATGGGTATGGCAATCAAATTAATAAAATTGCCTATTTGAGCACTGGAGAAAGGGTTAAGTCTTATGAAATATTCCATTTGTGAGAAAAAGTGTTCTTTCTAAAACCACTTAGAGACACTCAGGTTAATGATGACAAGTTATTGTGATTTTATTTTTTTAATTTTTTTATTTTTTATTATACCATTATGAGATATACAATTACAAAGATATTCATAATTGGGTCTAATTCATACAGTGTTGCAGCACCCATCCCTCCATAAGTGTCCCATTTCCACCACCCAAGTCCCCACATTCCCTCCCACCCATCCCCAGCCTGTTGTACTAATTGTGGGAAATGGTAATGTCAGACTAGAACTCAACATTGAATATACACAAAGAGACTTACATGATAAACCCTAAATGCCTATAGGGCAAGCCACAGAGTTATTGTAATTTTAAACTACTAGTTACAAGATGATTTCTTAAGAAAGAAAAGCTAACTATTGTGGGGGAGGAGAATTTAATTAATAAAGAAATCAAAAAATACAGCTTTAAAGATGAACCCAAGATACTAGGTTTTGGGGGAGCAGGGGAAAGGGAGATTGGGGAGAGAAAGTGGGGAGAGAGAAAGAAATTAATTCCATGGACATTAAACACAGTTTAAATTGGGAATTAGCTAGGTTGTATGAGTATTATTAATGATATAAATGTATGAACAAAATCACTCAGGTAAGCAGAAGAGCCAAATGAACAGTAGAGCGCTTAAAATATGCTGAATTATCAGATTAGAAAGGAAAACAAGATCAGTCTCGTCAAAAAGCCTGAAATTCTACTTCAGTCCCTTCAGTGCCCAAATAGGTCCTTTCACCTTTGAGGCTGAGGTCATTCCATAATCTCTTCTGACCTTTCTGCCTTTCTCTAAGGTTCTTTAGCCTTATCTTTTACCAGCAATTACTCAGCCCAATTATTATATGGGAAAATTATTATATGGGAAAATATATGGTGTCCATACTTGTAAATATTCCAACCAATGGAAAGCTGTGGAGCTTTCTCATCCACAGATTCATCAAGTCATTTTAATTTCAATAGTATATTTGCTTCATGTCTATGAAAAGAGTAGTTATTTAAAAAAGATGATAAATAACTTCAACAAATTTTGTTGATCATAAATTATTTTAAGTTGGTATGTTATACCGTTTTTTAAATTCATCTACAATAGATAAAATAGGTGGGTGAGTTTACCCCTGGGCCTTTTGGTCTAAAATATAAATTATTCCTCTTGATAAGACTATGAAAATCAGTCTTAATTAGCAATATATCCCAGGAGTGAGAAAGTCATTTTAAGGATCAAAAGGGAAATTTCCCACTCAGTGTGGGTTCTTCTGAGGTTTCCATTAATACATTAACATAAAAACAAAGCCAAAATTTACTAATATACACATGGAGAGTCATGGCCATAAATTCTAAAGAAGGGGCAAACCAGCAGTACACAGCCTGACCGACAGGACCTGGGCTATCTTGAGGCATGTCTTCATCTCTATTCTCATGATTTTCATAAAGGTGTCCTTATTTTCCCCCATGTGCTTTAGAATGTGCATATATGAAGATCCTTCATGCCTGATGTAAATTTGACTTCTTGAATATCTAAGAAGAATCCACTGGTATGCTGGGAAGTGTCTGTCCACCCAGAACACCATGCCTTTCCTGCATGAAGATTCTTCATGGTTGTCAATGTTCACAGTTCAAATCATCCTATCTTGTCCAGCACAGGGCTTAATGACATTAAACTCAAAAATAGTCATTATTATTCAATTTTCTTTGTTTCTTTTGTGCTAAAAGTGGTACCGGAAAAGTCTGCAGCTTAAAACAAAATGTCTACAAAAGGTACAAGGAAAATAAATCATTCTAGGTGAAACTCAGCTAAAATTGAGCAATTCTATAACATTTGGGGTATTCTACAATCCCATTAAAAACAGTGTAAATGATCAAACAGGTGACAGATTTCTCAGACATAAAAATCATTATACAGTTCTAAAGACATAAAAAATGTATTATGTGCCATAAAGTGCGAGAGGATTCCTTCTCAGTCCCTTCTTGCTCCAATAGTATCCACTGATGTCTTCCACTGGGACTTCACAAACTATTCTGCTAACCCTGTGTAGAGCCATTTCTTACCACTTTCCACACTCGTCACAGATTGGCACCCAGTTAGTCATAATGAGGAATCTCAGGTGGGTCTTATCAAAGCTGGGGACTATGTGATCAGAGCCATAGAGCACAGCATCATTTGACTTAGAGCAGTTCACTGCAAATAATGTTCAGTAGATGACTCTAGAATAGCCCCTTGGTACTATGGAAGAATAGAATATTAATTAGGAAAAACCCTTTAAAATAATTATCCAGTGATTTTCATAATATGGAAACATGTTAGATGTCATGGACTCTCTAATACCTCTCTGCTGACTCAATTTTCACTAATAACAGCATAACATGGACCGTATCCTGATTGAATAAAATATTCTCCTGCTTTCTATTTAAATCGGTTCTTGAATGCCAAGATATAACTTGATTGTTTTTTAAAAGGCTTTATTAAATTGCAATTGGTATGTAAAGAAATTTTATTATTTTGCCTCATTTATTGATTATAAGCTCCATTTAAGTAAATGGAGAGGGAGTTGTGATATTAGTTGAGCATCTACTGTGTGTTAGGCACCGACTATATATTACTTAAAGTCCTGGCATATGAGGAATCACATATTACCCTTTGTTTTATATTCTATTTATTTATTTATTTATCTATTTTGGGATCAATAGATCTAAGAGGATACTCCTGACGCTGCACTCAGCAATCACTGCTGGTGGTACTGGGGGGACCATACGGGATGTCAAGGAACCCAGGCTGGCTGCATGCAAGGCAAGCACCCTACTGATTGGTCTACTGCTCTGGTCCAACTGTCACATATTACCTTGGTTTTTAACTGATGGATCAGAAGTCATAAGAATATAAAGTTGTTCAGTACATGCTACTGGAAAGAGGAGACACTGTCTCCAGCCCTATTCTCTTCTTTCTGCCTGCACATGGGAGCCTCACTCTATGGGCAAGGCTGACTCACCTGCTGCCATGCCAAGAACTAGAGCAGTTACCTGCATTCCAAATTGTATTCTATGCCGTTGATCTTTTTGCATTTTAACCACTTTAATTCATTCTCAATGCATTATCACTGTAGAAAATTTTTTGTAGATTCTGAAACTCTGGGATTAGAAATTGGCTCCCATCTGAAGAAGTAGCTGATTCCAGTTGGCAGACAGACATCATTTTTTCACCAGATAAAGATATTTCTCAAAACAGAGGTGATTTTTGTGTGAGCAATTGAGAAATTAACAGGGTTATGGAAAGGATTATAAGATCTCTGTCCTACCAAACCCACCTTAACAATAAGGCTTAATGTGAGAACCATCATTAAAAATATAGACAAGTGTTTTTTCATAAAATAGCTATGGGACTCAGAAAACATGGAGTATTATTGCAGGGCCTCAGAAATGAAGTATAGGGGCCCAAAGCGATAGCCCAGCAGGAAGGGTGTTTGCCTTGCGTGTGGCCGACCCAGGTTCAATCCCCGGCATCCGATATGGTCCCCTGAGCACTGCCAGGAGTCATTCCTGAGCAAAGAGCCAGGAGTAACCCTGAGCATTGCCAGGTGTGACCCAAAAAAAAGCAAAAAAAAAAAAAGAAATAAAGTATGATACAGCAAGGTAGAGAGAAGCAGTGGTTCAGCTATGCTAGAAGACAGCAGTTTGGGAATTAAGAAATCTGGGGGACCTGGTGATAACTGGGGCTAAGTTCCCTGAGTTAGGGAACAGTGCTCTTCATAGCAGAACTCCAGACACTGACTGTTGTGAACTTCAGAAGAACACCAGGATAAAGGATAACATAGTCACAGGAGAATCATATCCAAGTCCTCTTAGACAAAGTGCCCTGCCAAATAAGGAACAGAGATCTTTTTTAAGCAACTAGAGTAACTAAATCAGAAATTTCCAAGAATTAATATTGTTTTATAACAGCTGATCTCTTAACTCAAAGAAATGTTAAGAAATTAATGGAAATGGAGATCCATAAAATTATGTTCCATGACAAAGAATTTTGATTTTCTTTTACTTAGCAAAAGTCTAAAGCAAGTATCATAATAACTCTCTAAGGAAATACACAAATTGCCAGTTTGAGAAGAATGCCACAGAAGCTGGACTATGCGCCCTATTCCTGCATGGTATCCTCAAGAGGAACTGGGAGTGGTTGGATATCAAATACTTGAGTAGGTCACCCAGCACAGAATTGAGAACACACTGGGGTCCGGAGTGATAGCACAGCAGGTAGGGCATTTGCCTTGCATATGGCCCATCCAGGTTTGATTCCCCGGAATCCCATATGGTTCCCTGAGCACCACTAGGAGTAAATCCTGAGAGCAGAACCAGGAATAATCCCTTAGCATTGTTGGGCGTGACCCCAAAACAAACAAAAACATTTAAAAAGAACTGAGCACACACAGGAATGCATATTATAGGAATGAACTAGCACAATTTGAAAGACGTTTTTATAAAGAGAAGGCAGAAGTCCCATTTATTAAATAGTAGAAAAAACATTCAAGAAAGAGAAAGTACTGAAATGTTGTTTGGGTATAAGTCAGAGATGGCCAGTCAGGGAGTAGAGAATATTGTTAGAGGCCATGTTTAACCATACTTTTTGGGGGAATGGTTTGTAATTTTGATTAAGTAATTTCAGTCACATGTGACTTGCGACTTGTCTTCCCCTTGTTCATCGATTTGCTCGAGTGGGCACCAGTGGAGGTCTCTATTCATTGGGAATGAAGTCCATTATTGTTGCTGTTTTTGGTATATTAAATACACCATGCTTAGCTTACCAGGCTCTGCCGTGGCTTTGGGTTCATCCCAGGGGGCCCAGTCTTTTCTATGTCAGACTATCAACCATCCAGGGCCCTCAGGGAAGAGCCTGGGTGTAGACAAAGCCTGTCTCCTGTCTGCCACCTGCGAATGCAGCCGGGCACTGCAGCCACAACTGCAACACCTCGAGGGGCAGGTAAGTAATTTCAGTAGAAATATTAATATCAGTTAAGAAAATCAAAGTAAGTTATAATTCATTTACCAATTTCTTCATCTTATATGTATTGTTTACTCACAAAAATACCTGGCACAGTGTTGAGTGTATCACTGGAAGTTACAATAGCACCAGTTTTCATGAGCTCATGCAATGATGTGACAACAATTCAAAAAATTTCATGAGCATTAGTAGCAACATAAGGAGATAACAGAAAAAGGAGCAAAAATAAAAGTCATTTTGTATGTATTTGGCATAGACTGAAGATCTAGAGAAAGCACTAAAGAAAAGTACCTGCCTTAAAAAGCCTAATATCTCTTGGGTGGGGCCAAAGTGATAGTCCAGTGGGTAAGGCATTGGCCTTGCACGTGGTCAGCCCATGCCAACCTGGCTTCGATCCCCTGCATCCCATATGGTCCCCCGAGCACCGCTAGGTGTAATTCCTGAGTGCAGAGCCAGGAGAAACCCCCTGAGCATTGCCGGCTGTGACCCAAAAAAAAAAAAAAATTTTTTTTAATTAAAATAAAAAGCCTAATATCTCTTGGGCAGATGAAAAAGAAATGTGCAAGGGTTATGTGACTTGGCTCTTTTTCTCTTTATAAAAGCATTTGAAAAGGAATGGCCAGAGCCATAGTACAGTGGGGAGTGCACTTGCCTTCCATGTGGTGAACCCAGACTTGATCCTTGACATCCCATATGGTCCCTGAGCACTGCCAGGAGTAACTCCTGAGTGCAGAACCAGGAGTAACCCCTGAGCTATTAAAACAATGGAATTCAAAACATTATGCATGTTGTTTTAAAACTATGTTCTTTTAATTTGACTGACAATTCATTTTACACTCTATATAATAAAATTCCCACAAGGTATCTTGTAGGCAAAGTTAAAATAAAAGCAGTTTAATATCAGAGTCTTCCATGGGAACTGTTCTGGAAAGCATTATATTAACTATTTAATATTACAGATTCATAAAAATGTTATTTAGAAAGAATGGTGAAAGGTCATGGAAGAAAGGAAGAAAGGAAGAAAGGAAGAAAAGAAGGAAGAAAGAAAGAAAGGAAAGAAGGAAGGAAGGAAGGAGGGAAGAAGAAGAAGGAAGGAAGGAAGGAAGAAAGAAAGAAGGAAGGAAAGGAAGGAAGGAAGGAAGGAAGGAAGGAAGGAAGGAAGGAAGGAAGGAAGGAAGGAAGGAAAAAAGAAGAAAGAAAGAAAGAAAGAAAAAAAGAAAGAAAGAAAGAGAGAGAGAGAGAAAGAAAGAAAGAAAGAAAGAAAGAAAAAGAAAGAAAGAAAGAAAGAAAGAAAGAAAGAAAGAAAGAAAGAAAGAAAGAAAGAAAGAAAGAAAGAAAGAAAGAAAGAAAGAAAGAAAGAAAGAAAGAAAGAAAGAAAGAAAGAAAGAAAGAAAGAAAGAAAGAAAGGAAAGAAAGAAAGAAAGAAAGGAAGAAAGAAAGAAAGAAAGAAAGAAAGAGAAGAAAGAAAGAAAGGA
>JAJIBD010005475.1:0-119053 GCA_021461705.1 Cryptotis parvus | reverse complement strand
TGTATAGCAAATAGTTATAAGACACATATGTCAGAGTCTTGTCCAATGCAGTATCTGATATAGTTGGTGAGCAGAGAATAAAGTAAAAAAAAGCAACTGTATATAAAGTAAAAGAAACATTTATTACATCACTAAATTTCATGGAGGACACACAGCTGTGATTATGAAATTTCATAGACATTCAGAAAAATTCTGATATTAAATTATAAATTAATGTTTCTGAATTATGCTACATATTTTTATTAAAGACAAGAACTCTTGTGTTCAATAAGCACAAGAGTTCAATTATTTTACTCTTGAGAATCTGTATACTGGTTCATGGGCCAGGAGTTTAGAGGAGATAGTGTGCTGGTTTTCAACTATAAGTAGACTGGCAGAGCTTCATAGACCACTGGTTGAAGGCCATTGGTAGGAACTAAGTCTACAAAATGTATATATGATACTATGATACAACTCTGCTTTTCTCAAAGTCTAGAAATTTTCTTTTGTCTACCTTCCATTGCTTATTCTATTATTTTAAATGAAGGAATAGCTGTTTCCTTGACAAAACAATAGTGAAAAAAATTCTACTTCAAAAGGAAACTGTTTTTATTACAAAGATGCAATTAATGAACAGTGGTAAATCTATATCTATATCACATCTCACTAAAGTGAAAGAAGAAATCCGGAGTTCTGACCTCCTCCGATGATCGAGAGTCAGGGATGCAGTCTTGTTTGCCAAGGCATTGAAAATCAGATGGGCTGGACATGTACTTCGACTTGGAGGCGACCGCTGGACTAGAGGCATTACCGACTGGATCCCACGGGATGTCAAAAGATCACATGACCGCCCACCTACAAGATGGTCAGACTTTCTTTGTCAAGACCCTGAGCGAGCGGTTTGAGTCTCTTCGTATTCCTGGAGCAAGCAGATGCCTCTGGGCTACACTCGTGATAGGGTCAAATGGAAACGTTACTGGTGCCCACTCAAGCAAATCAACAAATAATGGGATGTCAGTTGATCAAGTGATCAAATTAAATATATTAACTTATTTTTATATATACTTCTAAAAAAGGGATTGATAGAACAGTCAATCTCACAAATAGATATACATGAATAAAATGTTTTTTAAAAATAAGAATAGGGGCCAGAGAGATAGTTCAGTAGGTAAGGCACTTACTTGCCTTGTGTGTGGCCAACATGGGTTCCATCCCAATGTTCCATATGGTTCGGGAGCACTACCAGGAGTGATTCCTGAGTGCATATCCAGCAATACACCCCACTCCCAATATCAATAGGTGTCACCACAAAAAAAAAACAAAAATAAAGCAGAAAATAAATCAGAATATCCAGGGCTGGATAAAAGATCCAAGGGGCTGAAGGTGATTCGGGTATGTACTACAGCCCAAATCTATTTTGTTTCATTATTTTTGTTCTTGTTGCTTTTTAACCACATCCAGCTGTGCTCAGAAATTTTTTCTGGATCTGTTCTCAGGGATAACTACTGGTGGGTCTTAGGAGATCATATGTGGTGCTAGGGGTAGAAATCTCATCAACTCTATGCAGGGCAATTAATTGCCCTACACACGTACTACCTCTCTGGCTTCCTTGGTTCTTGACTTATCAGTTGATATTCTGGGGCAGTTAGCATATTGAGATTGTCAGATAGCTGACCAACTAGTCAGTATTATCTTAGATATTTTATGTATGAATAACGGCTGTGAACAAAACTACTAGAGCCAGCATTCTGGCTAAGATCTAGTTGAGATAGGATGGTCAGAGAAAATATCTCTGAGGAGCTGATATGGGAATAGGGACCTATATAAATGAGAGAACAAACTAAGTGATTAGGGAAATTGAGGCAGCTGGGTAAAGTGTGCCAGATAGAAGTAACCATAGGAGCAAAGCGCCCTGAGGGTGTTCTTCCTTAGGTGACCAACAGTTACAGATTTGGTTAAAGTTTGTTGGAGAACAGAGGAGAGTCAAAGAAGTCAGAAGCCAGTTCATGACTGACCTCAGAGGTCAAGTTAAAGTATAAGTTATTTTCTTGTGTGTTGGAGAAGTAGAGTGAAAAACCTAATAGAAAATTAGAAAGAAATACTGTTTTGTAAGAGATAACAATGCAAATAGTCCTATAAGGAATTTCTGCTGTGCTCTAAGTGAAAAGTACAGTTGACTTAGAGGTGATGAATTTGATGAAAGTGATGATAAATTGTTAGATTCAAGATGTATGTTGAAGAACTTGCTTATATACTGGATATCACATACAAAATTGTGACAAAAATTTAACCTAATCAATATTATATATTTAAGTCAAAATAAAACCTTTGATAAAACTCAATATGAAGAAAGCTCTTCTGATAAATTAGACAAAGAAAGATACTTCCTTGGTGACAGGATAGTGGATGATTCTGGACTATTAAAATTTTGAGAAGTAGCTGGAGAATTATTTTAAAGTTCTATGGACCTTGAGAGCTTGCTTGGAGGTTAGAGTGCAGTGGTGCTTACAATTAATTGATCACAGCCAGTTAAAGTTCTATAGGAAACATAATTACCTACAGAACTATAATTTCCTCTTTGAAGCACTCCCCAAAGGTAGCTGCTACTTGATGCATTAGAATGGAGTTCACAATAAAAAAATAAGTTATTGTCCCCAACTTTAGTGATACTAACGTTAACGTTAGTAACAGACATGGGGCAGAGCTGCTACTGGCTCTCACTGTGCCCAGCCGCTCATGAGGAGCCGGGAGGGATGGCAGGTTCTAGCCCTGGCCCATCACCCCAGCAGAACCTCACAACTAGCCAGACGAACCCCCTACTCCATGAGGACCTCCATTTTCCACATCTGGACTTCCCCCTCATCAGAAGTCCACCCAGCAGACCAGCCTATCACAGCCTGGCTCATCGAGATCCACCCTGCTGCAGTCTTTTTTTAATCAGGCCCAGGTATGCTGATCCAGAGACAGACATGGGGCAGAGCTGCTACTGGCTCTCACTGTGCCCAGCCGCTCATGAGGTGCCCAGGAGGGATGGCAGGTTCCAGCCCTGGCCCGCCACCCCAGCAGAGCCTCACAACAAGCCAGACGACCCCCCAACTCCATGAGGAACTCCATTTTCCACATCGGACTTCCTCCTGTCAGAATTCCACCCAGCAGACCAGCCTATTACAGCCCAGCTCGTGCGGCCGCTTGCAGCTGCGCGTTTCATCAATAAATGCTGGATTTTGAGATGACTACAAGAGTATGCTACCCGCACGGCAGAGCCTGGCAAGCTACCCATTTAGTATTTGATATTCCAGATACCAGTAATAATTATAGCCCTCATTCCCATGACCTGATGGAATTGTTTGAGTCTCTTTATGTTCCTGGAGCAAGCAGGTGCCCTTGGGCTCTACTTGCATGAGACAGGTCACATGGAGATGTTACTGGTGCCCGCTCAAGCAAGGTCGACGATGAACGGGAAGACAGTGATACAGTGATATTGTCCGGAAATCTCACTTTAATAATCTTATAATTGTCAAATTATAAAAATTTTAATAATTTTTTTTCAATTTCAGCAACCATTAGCTGCTTTGTGAATGTATCTAAGAAACAGATTTCCACTTTTACTGTCTTTCACCATATTCTAGAGAAAAGCTTATATATTATGAACTGGCCCCAAAGTGAACATTTGAATGAAAAATACATATGGCTCATATATATGTGATAAATGTTATTATAATTATCTAAAGCAAACTTTAGCTTATGAAAATTAGCAAATGGAAGAATTCTAAAGCTTTGTAATATGATTCTTAGATATATATGAAGCAATTGTGATTAAATATAATTATATATTGATTTGGACCTCTGTATTTCCTGACATTTTTATTTCATTTAGGTGAAGATTATATGTGTATATATATATGTATATATATATATAATATTACTCAGTGTGACTTACCAAACATTTGTAAAGAGAGAAATAAAAATGTACCTTAAAAAGTGAGGCAAAATAATTAATTTGTAATAGTGTCTTTTTATTTCATGCATATTGTTATACTATATCCTTACCATTTCAAAATTTCCCACAATATAAATATAGTTATTAAATGTTAAATTTCCTGCTTTATCTCCTTTCTTGCCTTTATCTAAGGTTTTATATAGCTCATAATAATATGTCAACAAAATTGGTGATTGTACCTTGATTTGTAAAATAAAATTCATTTAAGAGTATCATAAATCTAACAGAGCATGTCTTGTGTTCTGGTTGGTAGAAAATTGGATATTAAACACTAGGGACAAACTGATCTACTAATTCTGGTGCTTGAGTAAGTACTAAAAGAAAAAGAAAAGGAGAGAAAAATCGTTACTTGGGGTTGATAGTTTAACTGATCATGATCAATTTAAAGTGCTTATTGCTTAAGTAAATGACCTTTGGGGGTGATTTCATTAGCTCTCCGTACTGCAAAAGGTTATATCTGAATTCAATTTTATGATTGAGTCTAGGCATAAAAAAATCTCAAAATACTTTGAATGGGTGTTTAAAAAAAGACAGAATCTGAGGTAAAGACTGTACAGTGAAAATCTGCTTGGGTTTGCTTCTCTAACTGTTGACTTTATGTATAAGTAAATATTTGAGAGAGGACCAGTAATAAGCTTATATCATCACTCTGATATTTGTGGTTAAGAAATGATTATAAAATTAACTAACAGTTCTAACATTAAGGCACTGTATATTATCAAAAAGTGTTCTTGACTCTATTTTCTTTGATGAAAACTAACTTACAGAGTTATGGTACCCTATAATAGTTTTCTTTTAATTCTTAATACCTTCCATCTTAAATTTACTACAGAAATATGTGTGTTATTTTATTAACTAAAGATATGTATTAAATGCTTGTAGAAAGAATTTTGCTATTTCTAGAGGCATACCTAAGGTAGCAGAACCAAAAATAAAAGATATTTTCAAAAACAGATTAAACATAAATAAATCTTTACATGTTTTTGGTAGGTAAAAAAGGGGACCAATGATATCTACAAATACACCCAGATTAGGTAATAATCATGGGTATAGGCTTCAGAAAATGTATTTAAAGAAAGAAAATTTTATTCAATTAATCTAAAAAGCAATATAATTATTTTATTGATATATCATTTCACAGTCATAGCTTCTTTGTATATTTTAAAAATTAAAAACAGTCCTTTTACATTAGCTGTTTCATAATAAGTCTTATTTATAAGTTCAGGATTCTTGAGGGCAAGGAAATATGTCAACTGGAAGAACTCTAAGGGAGAAGCAGTCCCTGAGTATCGCTGGGAGTCCCCATCCCCTACAAAAATATAAACCCCCTAATCAAACCAGAAGTACAGGCTTCTTCCATTCTTGTCCTTTCTCCTTTTTACTCTCCTCCTATTACAGATTTTTCACAATAAAGACCTGAACCTAGGTCCTGAACCTATGTCTTAGATGCTGCGTGAATCTACTTGGGCATCAAAAATAGAAGCAGTGGTCAGTGGAAAAGAAGGAGGAAATATTGTGTCTGCCAAGTAGTCCTCTTTGGCTTCTCCTCCACCACAATCTATCCTCCCCCTCACTTCTCATTCAGGCAAGTCTTCTAAAGGAGTTCATTTCATATCCCACTACCACTTTGCATCTTTGAAACCCTGTGTTCTTCACAAAAGGAAATTTAAAACTCCTCCTGTGCCTATCTTTAACAGACTACCAAGTCTTCAGCATTAAAAACAAAGTTAAGGGGCTGAAGAGATAGTACAGCAAGTCAGGTTACTCACAAGGTCAACACAGTTCCCGGATTTGATCCCAAGCATCCCAAATGGTTCCCTAAGCTCCACCAGGAGTAATTCGTGAAGGCAGAGACGGGGGTAAGCCCTGAACACTGCCATAATGAGCCCCCAATTTAAACAAATAAGTAAACGATAAAAGGCAGAAGCTAATTATTTGTCATTTAGGAAAGTTATAATGTGATTAAGTATGTGATTTTAAAAGAAACAGGATAATCAAGTGGAAAGGGAAAAAGCAGAGCTCTGACTTCTAGCATAAACAAACAACAGCTCATCCATTACCACTAAAAGGTGGTAATAACAGCATTTAGCTATGTTTTGTTACCAGGATAAGAAAATTATTTCTAAGCCTTTGATATGAATAGAACAATGTAAATAGTAAAAAAAATAAATTGGTGTCACTGTAATAGATGTATCTTAAATAACAATGCTAAAACTTTTAAAAAAGAATATGATTATTGTCAAACTATGGAAAGTGTTTAGTAGTTACCACTCTAGTTCTTAAGTTAATTCTGTGACACACTTCCTTGGTGAAGATTAGTAATTCAGGAGGAACAGTGTAACCTTATCCAAAGCATTGGTAATACTTTAACAGATTTTATTTATAATTTTGTGATTTTAAAATTTTGGTTCTGGATACATGTGGAAGCATTTAGGGGCTACTCAAATTCAGTGTATAGAGGTCACTCTGCTTAGTGTTTGTGGTATCATGTGGTACCAGGGATTGATTCAAGGGTTCCAATATGCAAAACACACACAGCCAATTCACCCATTTTACTGGTCTTGCAAACACATTTAGGAGATTAGCAAGAACAGTATTCTGATCATGTTCCAGACTTCAGAAAATTCTCCTTTCCTTATTTTTTCCTTTAAAAAAAAATTCTTTTCTATTCCTACTTTCACCATCCACTGTCCTCCCACCAAATTTTAAAGTTATGAATGTTTTAAAGTATAATAGATAAGATTTAGATAAAAGTTAGATAAAACATTTTTTTGGCATTAGACTGCCAAAATTCAAATTGTTTGCCTTTTGATTACGAGTGAAATGCCTCTGATTTTTGTTTGTTTGATTGATTGTTTGTGGGACATTTCAGAGGGTTAAGTCTCACCAAGCAGTGGTCAGGTCTTACTCCTGACTCTGCTCAGGGACCACTCCTGCCATGGCTCAGAGTACCATATTTGGGTGCCAGGGACTGAACAAGTCAACCACATGCAAGGAAAGTGTCCTACCTCTGTACTATCACTACAGTTCCATGTATCTCCATTGTCAAACTGATAAATGGATACAGTAGAGTTAGTATGCATGTCATAGGGTTGAGTGATCTAATGCATGCTAAGGGACTAATAGAGTACCTCCCACATACTTTAATCAGCATGTGGGAGGTACTATATACTACTATACCAAAGCTTTAATCAGTAATCTAGGAATGAAATATTCCTTTTAGGTCTAGCTTGGCTCCTCTGAAGCCCAGGAATGTCTTATTTTATCAAGTATTCATGCCTTTCTTTGAAATAATGGTTTGCATATTAGTACATACCACTAAATATTTGTTTCATTGAATTTCCACTTGATACTTAAAGAAGACCTTAAATTGCATTTTTTTTCTTGTGTGGTGGCCATGGTTTTGAGCCCCTCTCAGCAGTAGCTTGGGAGCTACTCCATGTTTTGACCTTGGGAGTTGCCTCCGGTGATCCTGGCATTGATTAGCATATGGTGCTGGGAAGAAAACCTGGTAACCAGAGTCTTCCACATGCAAAGTGTGCTTAGCCATTGAGAGCTCTCTCTGGCTCTGGTGTCCTTTTGTAATATAAAACTTAAAATAGGGGCTGGGAGATTAGATACCACAGCGATTGAGGCAGGCTCCAATCATAGACCAATCCTCCTGGCCCTTATTTGTACTGACCTCGGGTATTAGTCTCATACTGTTTTTCTTAAATCCCACAAATGAGTGAAGTCATTATATACCTGTCCCTCTCCTTCTGACTCATTTCACTCAGCATGATACTTTCCATGCACATCCATTTATAAGCAAATTTCACAACTTCATTTTTCTAAGAGCTGTATAGTATTCCATTGTGTAGAGATAGAGATATAGTTTGGATAGAGAAGGGACCACTATGACAATGATGGTTGGAAGAGATCACCCTGGATGGGAGATTGTGCTGTAACTGGGTTAAGGACAAAACATGATGGCCTCTTAGTTTCTGTATTACAAACCATAATACCAAAAAGGGGAGAGAGAGAGAGAGAGAGAGAGAGAGAGAGAGAGAGAGAGGAAGAGAGAGAAGAAGAAAGAGAGGAAGAGAGAGAGAAAGAGAGAGGGGGAGGAGTGCCTGCTATAGAGGCAGGCTTGAGGATGGAGAAGAAGGGTGGCAAGAGGGATACTGGGGACACTTGTGGTACACTGATGGAGTGATTGGTGTTGGAACGTTATATAACTGAAACCTGATCATGACAGCTTTGTAACTGCATCTCACAGTGATTCAACTTAAAACAATTAAATTAAACTAAATTTAAAAGTTATCACAGTGATTAAGGCAAATGCAAGACATGTGGATTAGGGGCGGAGCGATAGCCCAGCGGGTAGGGCGTTTGCCTTACCGCGGCCCGCCTGTGCCGGCCCAGGTTCGATCCCCGGCATCCCATATGGTCCCCCGAGCACCGCCAGGAGTAATTCCTGAGTGCAGAGCCAGGAGAAACCCCCTGAGCATCGCCGGGTGTGACCCAAAAAAGCAAAAAAAAAAAAAAAAAAAAGACATGTGGATTAGACCCTATTTTTATCGCTGGTATCACAGGAGCACCCAAGCATTACCGGGTGTAGCCCTAAGTACCCCAAGTACCACTGTGGTGGCCGGGTAATGGCATCCTGGGATTGACCAGTTCAACATCTAAAGAAATTAATGAAAATTTTTGGATAACTCATTAAAATATTTATTTTATGACTTTAAAAGATCAGTAAGTTCTTATTCCTCACGCTCCTATCTCTTTCCCTCCTCTGTGTGCATTATCTGACATCAAGTTCTAAAATTCTCTCTCACTGGTCAGCCTCAAGCCAACAAATAAGTGCTTTCTAGAACAAGTAGAAACATTTCAAAATATTTAGGGTAATCTACATTTTTTGGCAAAATAGACCTGCTTGTCTTTGTGCTTACTTGATTTGGTAAAAATGGAGAAAAGGAAGACAGATAAGGAGATCAAATATAATTGTCTGAGAATTTAATTATGACTACAATATCCAGTTGAATGATACATAGTTTAGACTGGTAGCAACAAGAAGTTTAAAAAATTATATGGGTGAACACTTAGTTTCAGGGAGACCATGGGTAAGTATCAAATAGAGCCAGGTTTCATGCCCTGTGGCACATTTTGTCCCCCCTCCCATCTCATGTTGTCTTTCAACCAAAGTGTCTGTGCTATAATATCTCATAGAAAATGCAATTAAGAATAACTACCTACACAGTCCAATATCAAAGGTAAATGGCTTTTATACATAAAGGTATAAATCTGGTGAAACTACTAGTTTCATCTTCAGCTGTTCAGATAATTAATATTTTTTCGGAGTGCTTAAAGCATAATCACATACATTTAATGATTTCAACAACCCTCAGAGAAAACTCACTTTCTCTTACCCAAAGTCACAGAGAAAGTAAGTACTTAACTTCCAGGCTCAAGCCTTATCTTCTTTAAACACTGATTTACATTCTTAAATCACTCTACAATTACCTACAGTATTAAGTGTTTTGTGCAGAAGACAAAGACCAAATAGTTCAAGCCAAGCAAATAACTACATAAAATTAAGGCAAACATAGTGGGTAGACATATGCATGAAAACAAAGTAAACCCCGAAATTACAGTTGAAGAATGTTTTTGGAATATGTAATAACCTAAGCTGAATTTTAAAGAAGGAAAAAACAGTATCCAGATAGAGAATGACATTCAGGGAATTAAAAAAAAAATGCCTGATGGCAATAACAGCTACCATAAGTCAGCACTCATTATTCTCTATGCTTTACACCTTTAAATTATCTCATATTGAAGATATGACTGTGTGTTCCTGTTATAGTGAGAAAAGCAATGTCCAGATAGGTGAAATAGTTTTCCAATGTCATACAAATTTCAACTTGAATAGTTTCGATTCAGGAGTCCACATGCTTAATGTCTGGCCTTCACCCAACTGCTCCTAGTCATAACAAGGACTCTTCTTGTACAGGATAGGCAATTGTCTTATTAGCAATCACAGAATATGTGTGTGACATATTGTACTCATAATGGCTGGGCAGAAACCAGGTCTTGTTCTGTTATTTTCTGAAAGTATGCTCTGGTTCACTCTACGTGGTTCTGTTCCTCTCGCCCCTTTCATTTTTTGTTTGGTGCTTATGAATGCCTCCCTGAAAGTGCTGTGGTAGGGTTGAGGGGGACAGGTGTAATTGAACCCAGAGCTCCTAAATGCAAAGCATATGCTGTAGCCATTGAGTTACCACCCTGGTCCTTGGCTCTGCCTCAATAATGATAAGATGCATGCCATAAGCAAATATTCATCAAAGAGGAATAATCATGTTTACAATCAGAAGGATTCCTCTGACTACAAAAAGGGGATGAATTGGAAGCACTGATAATTGTAATAATTGGGAATGGAGACAAGGAGACTTTCATTTCTCAACTATCACAACAGGCAAGGAACACAAAAATGAAACTAGTGTTGCATGCAGATCAAGGAGAGAAATATACATTAGATATTTGGGACACAATATATATGAGAAGAATGTTTGAAGAACAAGTATTTTGTTCAATATTTTTATTTCCTCTGTTCTACTGTTGATTTTGCTGACACGACCAAGGTCACACACATGCCTGGCTGTGGTGATTACACATTTTACTTGTGGCACTTGTCAGGGTCATGCATCATGTCACAGGGCTAGCATACTGAGGTTTGCACTCCTTTAGTTACAGTGCTCACACATGTGCTCACATCCAGAGTCACTCGTCTTGACCATGGCATATCACATATCTTTATAGTTGCAGAGTCCATTTTTTTGTAATTACACCCCTTTATAATACTTTTATATACTTGGCTATGGTACTGCTGGAAATTGTTTGAGGAATCAGGGATTCTAGGCAGCAGAGCTACCATGGTCAAAACAACAGAGCATACTACCTATGCCAAGACTGAACTTGGGACAGGTAGTGACACATGGAATTTTAGCTGGTGACAACACACTTTCAAGGCAGGGATTATAAGTCACTGCACTATTCCTCTGGACTCTGAGGGATGAATCTTGACACACACCTATATTGTTTTATTTTGCAGGTGATGAATGGTGGTATTATTCACTTATATACCAAGCACGGAAAGGAGAGTTTATTTGTGGGGCTTTGTGGAAATTAACATAGTGTTAGAAATAAGAATTTTGTGATACAGTAATATAGACAGGAGAAATATCTGACCTCCAGCTGTGTAAGTATACAGGTTTGATGTTCAAAACAGACATGGGATTGAAATTTAGGGAACAAAATATAGTGTGGTAGAGAGGATCATGCAGAGGAATGAGAGCAATTTCTGAGTCAATGAAAGAAATTAACCAAAAAGGGTGCCTGAGATGGGCTAGAGAAATAGTCTAAAGAGACAAGTGCAATTTTTGTATGCTGGATGAGTTCAACCTTTGTATGTCCTATGTACAACACCTGGCACCACATGGTCCCCTTTGGACTGATGGACATGACCTCTGAGTACCAACAGGTGTGTCCCAAGCCTCCCTTCTTCAAAAAAAAACTGAAGTCCAAGGGAGAAAAAGCACCCAGGGAAGATAAATGGTCCATAATTATCCAATGCTACAGGAAGAGCAAACAAGACAACAGCAACTGGGAGGTAATTATTGGCTTTACATTCACCATCACATTTCTTCAAACCATTTGAGAACCCAAAACTATCAAGCAAAAATGCAAATGGCTCCTTTGATTATTCAATTTGTTTATATGTGAAAGCTCTGCTGTGTACATAATTATTTACTGCTCCTTCAAGTGAAAGAGAAATTAAAGAATATAAAATAATCAACTTACAATTTATTTGGTCATGCAATATACAATTAGAAAAAAATCTCAACAAACAAGTTTAAATATAATAGATTAAAGTGAAATTATGCTTGGGAACAAGCTCTGAGTTAAGTAAAGACAGCATCATAAAGATAAACAGCTTTAACCAGGTCTTAACTATATTGTCAGAGGTAAATTTACAAACTAGCCAGTGGAATCACAGGCAGAAGTTTGTCAGTGGATTAATCCATTACTGCATCTATACTTTGCAGAATCTAGTCTCCACATGGCCAGAAGCACTATAATTGTGACACAAAGTATAAGGTAGTTTTTTGGATTAAGTCAAATTTCTTAGACTTTTCAGAACCATAGCTGGACACTATTCACTGCATCACTGGCCCACTATAAAAGATAACACTAGAATACTAAAATGGAAATAAAATCAGGGAATCAGAAAATAGACTTATGTCTGAGAGATTAGACATGGTTGGTCCTGTTCCATCTGCCCAAGTACTGTCCATAAATTAGTAGCTACTCTAATCCTCAGTTTTAGAACAAATTATTTTAAATATACCCCTTTCCAGGTAATAAATCATAAGAAATAATCAATATGTGAATCATTTGTATCACGTGTATCATTTGTCTTCCCATTGATCATTGATTTGCTCGAGTGGGTGCCAGTAACGTCTCCATTTGTTGGGAATGAGGTCCATCATTGTTACTGTTTTTGGCATATCGAATACACCACGGGTAGCTTGCCAGGCTCTGTTGTGACTCTGGGTTCATCCCAGGGGGCCCAGTCTTTTTCTATGTCAGACAATAACCAACCAGGGCCCACAGGGCATAGCCCTTTGTATAGACAAGCCTGTCTCCTGTCTGCCACCTGTCGATGCATCCAGACACTGCAGCCACACCTGCAAAACCTTGAGGGGCAGGAATTTGTGAATAATAAATCACATATCATTCCTGGAGGTGCTCGGGGTATTATATGGGATGTTGGGAATCATAGCTGGGTTGACTACATGCAAGGCAAATGCCCTACCCACTGTTCTATCATTCTGACTCCTATTGAACATTTCTAAGAAGGTTGCTGTCCTCTAATCTCAGGCATATTAACATTCCTAAGTAAGTAAATATGGACAAATATTAAAATATATGGGTATGGATCTATGTGGATGAGCAGAAATAGAAATAGATGTGGATATATAAACCCACATATATGAACATATACATATAAGTATATTCTATTTGTTATATGTAGCATGTGTATGTGTGAAAAATAAAGCAGGATTTTCAGAGAAAACATACACAAATGATTATGGCAATTATTTTCCTTATTCAAGTAAAAACTGAGTTGACGGGAATGAAGTTTTAACTCTCAGTCCCTTTCCCTGCTCAAATGTGGAAAAGCTGTCAATCAACAGGGGAGTAAAAAGGCAGTCACCTAACTGCTCCCTACCAATTTAGTTTGGGATTCATTCTAACTCTTATTTGAAGTGCCTAGATATTAATTTAATATTTCCTGTACTCATTTGCATTGCCTGCGGGCTGAAAGCGCCCCTGTGAGGGCCACCAAGTTAGGCAGGGAGCTGTATCCAGGGCAACTCTGAACTAAGTGAAAGCAGGAGGAGCTTTGTAGAGTGGTGCTGACACTGGGATTAGGATCTGTTCTATGAGATTGTGGCCTGCTGATAAATTGAAGTGGTAATTAGGGATTTAACTAGAAAGAGCAGCACAAGCCTTAGAATGAGGAAAATCTAAGGGGACCAAAATCTGGGGAGATGTAAAACTGGTGCATAAGGTTTGTTTTGTTTTGATTTTTAAATTCAGTTCTCTCTTTTTGGATTGCATTTGAGTTCTGAGTGAACATTTCTTCTGCAACTCCAAATATATTAGTAAAGATGATTGCCTTTGTCTACATTGCTGTGTGTTTACAAATATATTTCAAGAGAATGCCAATCAGAGAAAGCTTCCTTGGATCCATATTACAGAGTCTATAAGTAACTCTTGACCTTGATATATCTGTACTCTGTGTGTAATGAAAGTAGGTGCAGAAGGAGTTGAAATCTTCCCAAACTATTCATCTCTTATTGATTCACTTGTTCTATTGTGAGCTGAAAGACAACTAAATACTAGTTTAAAATTAGTTGTTCCCAAGACTGTATGAGTGAAAGATACATAATTTACCCTCTGGGATTTAGAAATAAGGACCTTTCTTTGAAAAAAAATCTTGAGAACTTCATTATCCTGGGAACACCCAAAACACTTCTATTAATTTATTTGTATGTACTATATACACCAGAAAATTTCTAGGATTATCATTTTTAGGTCTGATATTTTTTGGCAATGATGCAAATAGCTAGATAATATTCAAATGAATAAAAACAACTATTTGAGAATTTAAATTAATTGAATAGGAAAAGGCTTATTTAAAATAAGTAATGGTAAGATATGAAATTTCTTTAACAAAAATAGAATCTATTGTGTCACAAATGATAATTATGCATATATATCATGGAAAAAGTATACATAAAAGAAGTATGGATAACTGTAAATGAATAGGCTGACCCCTGGTTTCACTGAAAATATTTCTCTTATTTATCACACATTTATTTTATAAAGTGGATAAAATAAACACTATCACCACCATGTACACAGCAAATATACTACCTCACTTTCAGAGTCAGCACTTATTTTTAAGTTGTTTTCCAAACCTGGAAGTTAATGAAAGTTGAAGAAAGTCAAATTACACATCAGTTACTGAACCCTAGACATGACCCATATAGGAAAGAAAAACTGTAGGAGTACATGGAGAATGTGACCAAGAGTTTTGCTTATCATTGAAATAAAGGTAATGAGACTCATTTTCCTTCTTTTATACATTCATCACTTCTGGGTAGCTCTGCATAGCATAGTAGCATGTACTGAGTCCTTCTAGGTCTTCTGAATTAATAGTTCTATATTCAACAATAAAATCTAACTCCTGTATTTTTCTAGACATGATTCTATTCAATTCAGAAATCTTTTCAGAAGCAGATGTACCAAGAAGAATTTGCATGGGCTCCTCAAAAGACTTGATACCCAATTTTGATTTTTATATTTTTACACTGCTTGCCTAATAAGGGACACAACCAGTTTATAAATAAGCTAAACAAACCTGGCTCCTTCTAAAGCCAGTCTGATGCTCTCTTTGTGTGTTCAAATCTTCTCTTCTAAGATTCTAAGATACTCCTGCTTCCTAATCTCACTGACTTTTTTAAAATTATGGTCACAAATTAAAAAAAGAAAATCTGGGTCACAAAAAATATTAAAACACCCTTTTGTCAATTAATTTCCTATGAATAATATAAGTAAAATAAAATGAAACCATTTTAATTTGCATTTTGTGAAGATGCCGCATGAATTTAATGTTTACTTTTAATCTAATTTTACTAATATGTGTGTGTCTGTGTGCTGCTGGGAATCAAACCCAGGACTTCACTCTTATAAGTCAAGAGCTTTAAAGGTGAACTACATCCCTGGGCTCTAATACCTTTTTTGGGAGTGGGGAGGTGGGCGATGTCACACCTACCAATGCTCAGTGGCTACTCCCAGTGTGTAGTGCTAGGGAATGGGGGAAAAGTCAACACTAAACTGGAGATCATAGCCAGGGCTCCCACATGCAAGGCATGCACTCCAACTTTTTATGTTTACTTTATTCTTTTATTTTGTTTCTTAAGGGGACCATACTTTGTGGTGCTCATATACTTCAGCTGCCTCTGTACTCAGAGATCACTCCTGTCATCTCTTAGATGTTTAGGAAAGCACATAGGGCATCTGGGACCAAACCCGGGTCAGTCTCCTGCAAAGTACGTGCTCTACCCATGGTACTATTTCTATCTCTCTGGCCCCCTCCTTGATGTTTACATTATTTGGGTGGGGGATTGTAACACTCAGCAGTGTTCAGGACTTACTGCTAGCTCTTCAGTCAGGGATCACTCTTAGAGGGGCTCGAAACCAAATGGGATGCTGGGAATCAAACCTCGGTGAGCCATGTGCAAGGCAAGCGTTCTACCCACTGAAATATCACTATAGCCCGATTGATGTTAACTTTAAACCCTAGCATCACTGGTCCATATCACTTGTATCACTTCACTTATCTTCCCATTGTTCATCAAATTGCTTGAAAGGGCACCAGAGACTTCTCCAATAGTTGCGAATGAGGTCCATTATTGTTTCTGTTTTTGGTATATCAAATACACCATGAGTAGCTTGCCAGGCTCTTGCCATGGTCTTGGGTTCATCCCAGGGGGCCCAGTTTTTTTTCTATGTCAGATCATCAACCATCCAGGTCCCACGGGGCAGAGCCCTGGGTATAGACAAACCTGTCTCCTGTCTGCCACCTGTTAATGCAGTCGGGCACCACAGCCCCACCTTTAACACCTCAAGGTCCATATATTATTGGAATATTTTGCCAGTACATATCACGTGCTGAATCTCATGATATAATTGATACATATTGCCTTCTTTTTGATACAAGACGGAGTCTCTTTAAACTTTTCATACTATAATCTTGAAAAGGCCTAAACTCATAACTAAATTTACACAAAATGAAGATAATACTAAAAATCTCACATTCCAATTACAAAAGGATCAGTAACAACATGAACAAATCTATTATTTTAATTTATTTTCAATAATAGCATTTTATATGAATATTATTATATGCATACTGGACTTCACACATAACAGTGCTGATATATGACATAAAAGAAAACTTTAAAAAATTCACATTGATAGTGTTTGGGAACGATCAATGCACTATGCTCTGTCATGGTTAGGGAGCTATGTGGTCCCTGCCACTGATCAAACAGGGGCTGGCAGCATGCAAGGGAATCACCTTAATTCTTATAGTATCTCTGTGGCCTTAGAAATGATTATATACATATATGTATATACATATATAAAGTATGTATCTATTTTAGATATATAAATATTTATAAAATTTAGATAAGTCATATCTAAATTTTTATATATACTCTATGTAGATATATGAAGTATATATATATATATATATATATATTAGATTCTAGGAAAAGGTTTCTTGTTAAGAGTTCTAAAATATCAGAATATTGTTATGGAAGTTAAACAGCTAGCTCTGCTTTTTCAGAAAGCCAAATCTTCATAATGTGTTACTTCCAGGCATTTCTGTATTAGGAAAGAGAATTAAAAAGAAAACAGCAAACAAAACAACTCACTCATTACTCTGTTGATCTAAAGCAGTAGGTGACTACAATGCGCATGCATGCAACTGATTCCCATAAGAGTCTTGCAGATTCTGAGTCTGAGTAGCCGGTCCGGAACTGGAGACTCTGCCTAGCTCACAAGCTGCCTTGTGACTCTGATGCTTTAGTCCCTAGATAAATTACATAGCAAAGATTTAGAATACATCCAAACTTCCTTTCTTCTCCCCTATTTTAAACTTTCCTCGAGTTTTTGTTGTAGTAGATTGAAAAACATAATCGTAAGTCCAATAATTTCATCTCATCCATGATTTGTAGAGCTAGAATTTCTTTATAAGAGTTTCAGTTTTCAATTATTTTTAAAAGTATTAGTGCATAACTTGGAAGAGGAAAAGATATGCATAAGGAAAAGATCTAGTACCTCATAGACAAGTAAAAAAAGAAAATAAATTGTTTTATTTGTAGTGCTAAGACTAAAAATGGAACTTTCCTGGGAAAGTTATTGAGTCATTACATTGACTTAAGTAGCTTCCTGGTTAAAATCAACATTCCAGGGTCACTTGCCTTGCATGCGGTCAATGCAAGTTTGATCCCTGAACCTTGCCAGGAGTGATCCCTAGAACACAGCCAGAGTAATCCGGAACACAGCCAGGAATAGACTCAAACAAAAATAAATAAACCGATAAAATTAGATCTGATGATAGACAAGGTCCTTGCACAGATCTCCCACTAATTTTAGTTTTAGAATCTATAACACCAATTATGTATTTCCACATGTATCATGAAGAATGAACATATGATTTCCTGTTTATTTCTACTATTTGAATACTTGGTATATCTATAGAAATAATTAATATAGTAATAATAACACTGTCAATTATGAAAATAGTATTAAAATTATTTAGTTCAAAATTATTTCTTGGCTCATTCATTGAAAAGTAAACCTTGATTTTGGCTATACTTTAATGTGAAGGTAATTCTTAAAATGAATATTAGCACAGATAAATCAATATCTTTCTATAGCACAATCACCTTTGGGGCTTTAGACAAGTCACGTAAATTTCCTGCAAATAGGATTTCCAATCGCCATCCTAGGAAATACATCGCCTTCCAACACAGATCATTCAGAAACCCAAGTGGGACAAAAAGCATACACATGCACTCCAGAAAGGTTTTTTAAATGCCTTGAAAATGCAGGTTATATTTTTATCATTCTCCACATCTTTTCTAAATAATTTATTAACTAGCAAACAAAATACACTTTGCATTTTGTTATGCAGGCACTTTCTTTTTATCTGTTTATTGACTGAACTAAACACAAAGACACAGAAGAAAAACAAAAGGCAAAAGAAAAAAAAAGAAAGTAGTCTACATCAAAAACCTATGGAAATAGATTTTCTCTCAAGGAAAGAGAAATGAGAATAGTCTGTGTGGGGAAGGGTAGGATTGGCCCACACCCTGCAGTGATGGGCCACACCCTGCAGTGCTCCTGCTATTTCTGTCTCTTTGCTCAGGAGTGACCCCTGGCAGTGCTCAGGGAACCATTTTGCCTGCAAGGTATTTATTTATAAGCAAGGGAAAAGATTTGTCCTTTACTGGGAGCAGAGCTAATAAATATGTCCCTACCAGTTTGCATTGTGGTAGAGTAAGCTAGCGTGATAGAATCATTACTTTTAAACATTGTCTAGCTAGCCAGACAATGTACACAGACGATTAAAATGCAGGGGCTGGAGCAACAGGTAGGTGCTTTCTTGGCATACTGCCAACTCCTGTCCTGTTCTTAGAACCACATAAGGTCACCTGATACCATCCCCTCCATAGTGCTAAATGAGCTTAGTAAAGACAGGAATAAGACCTGAGCACTATGGGGGTGTGACCCAAAAGAACAGAAAGGAAAAAAATAAGACTAAGATGAATACTATTCACAGGGTATCTCAGCAATTTTTATTTTAGTCCAAAACATTAGTTTTCTACTGAACCAAAAATCAAAAAATAAAATTAAAAGCATCTAATATCCAGGTTGGAAGACAGCATAGAGAATAAGGTGCTTGCCTTGCACACAGCTGATCTGTGCTGGAATAAGACCTTTACCAAGTATGGCCCTGGAACAATAAGAAAAAATATGCTGTATCCAATGTTGCTTTATCTTTTCTATCTCTTCAGTTAATCTAGTTGAAACCCCCATTTCTTACACATAAATGAATGTTGTATCTCCTCCAGTATTCCAGCTTCTATTTCTACTCTTCTGTCAGGTTAGACTTGGATCTTGATTCCAGCGCCTCTCTTTTACTAGACCCACTAAAATGGAATTCCGTTCTTTCTTCTTGTCACAACCTCTTCATCTCCTTCCCCTCAGAAAACAAAAGAATTCTGTTGAATTAGAAAGCACCCCAGAAGCCAACCACCTGATTTGTAGTAAATGAAAGTAAATTAAAAGAGAAAAAACTAGTAGGAAACGACAGTCTAAAACATCACAACTTTAAAAAAAAATCATGAATGTAATCCATAGTCTGGAGGGGAAGGAAAAGAGAAAGAGAGAGAAAGGGAAAGAAATAAAGAACCTGCCATGGAAGAGGGCTGGGGCAGTGGGGAGGGAACCGGGGACGTTGGTGGTGGGAGATGGGCACTGGTGGAGGGATGGGTGCTGGAACACTGTATGACCAAAACCCAAATATGAACTTTTTAATTGTATATCTTTGTAATTGCAAAAATAAAAAAAAATTTTAAAAAATCATGAATGAGCCACAATATACAAAGTTACTGATAGTTGCATTTTAAGCATACAATAATTCAACACCAAGCCCTTTACTGTCGGGAACGCCGCCGGGGTCCCCCGACAGTGTCGGACAGAGGTTCTCTTCTACCTCTGAGGACGCGGGGAAGAACAGATGAAAGCTCACGAGTCCGGTGCAGTTCCAAAAATGGCTTTTAATGGTACAAAAGCTCTTCCACAGCACTCCAATATAATGTACAAACTCTAGCTCTGGTCAGAACTTAGACCAAACAAGAGAGCCTAACCAAAGAGAGAGGATCTCACCCGAGCTGAGTCTTACCTAGAAGAAGGAGCAAAAGGCCAAAGAGCAAAAAGCCAAAAGCCAAAAGCCGCAAGGCTGAGGAGCCAAAAGCCGAAAGCTAAAAGGCCCAAAAGGCAAAAGTGAAGGGGCCTCAAGTCAGCCCCCTTATATACACCAAAGTAATCCAAGCGGGAGGGGCATGTCAACAAAGAACTCTAAATAGAGTGTAGTGCCACACCCTATTGCAGGTAAAAACAAAGGTTAATCCCGAGATTAATCCCAAGGACTAATCCCGAGATTATCTCTTATGTAAAACACTGGAGAGAGAGGGGGCTGATATAAAGTAATACATCTTAACTTCATGAGCTTCATGTAATCTTGAAGGTACCCACAAGGTCCTTCTTATTATTATCTGCACCAGGGTGATTCTGAGTATCTTGTTCTCATGTACTGATAGGGTCACACTCGCCTGCTTAGAGCAAACTAGTATGATCCTTCCTATAGTCTTCCTATAGTCTCAGCGTAGCCAGGGTGGTAGTCTCCTGGTAAATTCTAACTGTCCCACGCTGGGTGCAGTGGGTAAAACATAGAAGTCTTCGTAGATGTATAAGTCAGAAGTTATTCAATCAAGGTGACTTCTGTAAGTGCCACACCCTCTAGCAGTGTTTACATAGAAGAGAAGTCTTATTAGAACTAACCTTGGCTTAAGTAGATCAAGCTGGGAGTGAGCAAAACAACAAAACTCCCAGAATAGCTTAACCTGTCCTCCAACACTTTACCACTGTCAGCTTCCCTCCACCAGTGTTCCCAGATTCCTTCCTATCCCAACCCCCATAGTAGCCCCACTTGTTAACTTGACAGGCGTATTACAGAGTTTCAGTGTTTCCTGCAAAATCTCATGAATTCAGTTCTGTTGAATCTGTGTTTTGGATATATGACTATACCCCTCACTCATATCACTGGTATGTATAACTGAAGCCCTGATGCCTGTCTACAGGATCAATACAACTTAGATAAACAAAAGTGGGGGATGGGCTCAGGATCAGTCACTGGCAGAGAATTGAATGTGTACATTCAAAACTGCTGACCACAGAGATTTTTCTCCTTTCTCTCCCTTTTGAGTGGGTTAACTGAGCAGTAGAAAACCATCATGTTTTCCTCTGGAAAACAAGTTGCTTTCCCCCGAAGGAATTTGGTGATATGGTTGGCAAGTAAAAGAGTTAGGGAGAGAGAGTCAGGGCTGAGAAAGAGCAGATCTGGATGCAATACTAAACAATTTTTACCAGCAACCAAGGAGAAAGTAGAGACTAAAGTGCCAAAATGGGTCTTCTTTGCCATTACTAGAGCCCACAAGCATCTGCCCATATCTCTTTCAGAAACAGTGGCATGAGATTTTAGTTACAGAAAAGATCTACTGTAAACCTACAGGAATATGAGCTCAAATAACTGTATTTAAGGAACACCAAGAACATGGACGTAAAAGAATATATGAGTTGCACAACATAAGAGGTAATAGGAAAAGGATATTTTCAGCAAACACAACTTGAACACATAAACAGTATCCATGAAAAGGTTTTGTAGCAATAGTTCAAAGGGCTCCAGTGTATGTTTTGCCTGAGAGTCCTGAGTTCAATAACTGAGCATGAGCAATGCAGGAAGTGACCCCAGGATCACCAGGTATGTTCCTGTCCACCCCAAAAATATTAATACTCATTAAGAAGGATAGGCTGTTTAAGGATAGAAGAAAATCCATGGAAATTAAGCAAAAAGACTACTGAAATTTAAATATTTACACAGTGACCTTGGAAGTTTGGTTTCTCCTTCAATAGTGAGTTTAATGAAACGTTACTACATTTATTATTACTTTGCCTTATGTGGTTTGGCATTGAACAGTATTTATATATCAGAATTTTATTGAGCTAATATAGACAACCCTATAGTTTAAAAGAAAAAGAAAACTGAACCATAGCTACCAAATAGAATGGGAGTGTTACATAACTTGACAAAATGCAGAGTGCAGGGAAAAAGAGCCATTATGTGAATGGTATATGAGTATGGATTTCCAAATAGACAATCATTTGAGCAATCTAAGAATTGATAACTGAGAAAACAAAAGAATAGTTTTACAACCTGACAGTACAGTTGAATAAAAGAACAAAAAGAGAAAGGGAAGAAATAAAAAGAGAAAACTGATGGGAGGGAAAGAGGGAAGGAAAATACAGGAAAAGAGTTAAAAGTACTTTCCTATGGGTCTGGGGTTCACCGTATGAGAGACTTTCACTTTTTAGGGCAGATATAGAATGGCTGCATTCATTTGTGGGATATAAATTTAACCAGAGTTCTACTAATTGTTGGAAATGGTAATGCCAGATTAGAACTGAGCATTGACTATAGGAAAAGGGACATACATGATTACCCATAAATTATGTATGACAAACCACAACATGTAAGAGAAGGAAGAGAGAAGGAGAGATGGAGAGACAGAGAAGAATAAAAGTGTCTGCTATAGAGGCAGGCTGAGAATGGGGGAGGTCATCTGGGGACATTGGTGGTGGAAAATGGACACGGGTGGAGGTATGGGTGACACAATATTGTATGACAGAGACCTAATCATGAAGAGTTTGTAAATGTCTATCTCACGGCGCTATAATTTTTAATAAGCAACTTTCATTTTTCCTTTTCTCCTATAGGAAAATTAAAGTTTGTAATAAATTAATTGCCCGCACTAGTTTTATTTTTTTTTACCCAAACTAATCAAAAGTGTCCATTATTTTAATAGCATTTAGCATATAGTTCTGTTTTTGCAAGTTTCCTTGGCACAATGTCCCATGACTGTGTTTTCTTTCAAGCAACCTCTAAGATATTTTTCATATGGTGTCTACTATAATACAGAAACCTGAAAGATATTATTAAAAATTCAACAGCAATATGTTACTTTTATTTATGAGTTGGGGGCTCTGAAACAGTGCTCATGAAGCCAGAAGGCCACACCTAGTGATTCTCGGCTGATTAACAGGCATTTTAATGCACAGGCCCAAAGAAGTGATGCTGCTCAGGCTTAATGGTGTGAGAATTATCTGAGTCACACCCAGCAGTGCTCAGGGGTCACCAGGACACACTCAGCAGTGACCAGCAATGGATGCTCAGGGCACTCCAGGACTACACCCAACAGTGCTCAGATATTACTTAATTATAAATTGCATATTCAATTAAAACATTGTTTCTAAAAGTCAACAATACCTTATAGACCACATCCATGTTTTCTTTCCTGGGTTGCATTGGAGACATATGTCCAACATAGAAACATCTCTTGGCTTCAACTGAAACCAGAAAACTTTTCCATATGACACATACATGAAGTTGTCTATTTCATTTTTAATACACTAAGTCATTGTGTCACAAATTTATTTGGTATTTTACACTATTATATTAATTTATATTATACTACTTTATAAGGCAAGTGATATTATCTATGTATATGTCTATAAAGAAAACATATACATCTTGTCTGCTTGTGAGAAAATTACAAATGGCTTATGTGTCTAGTATTTATAGAAATTCAGTCACTGATTCTATGTGCAAGGGGCATGTTTTAAAAAATATACTTAGTAATTATAGTCACCCACTTATCAAGAACTTCTTGAGAGAGTAGTTGAGGCGGAAGAAGGAACTTATTATTTATCAGAACCAACAACCTGTTGACCTTATTTTAATAACGCACTTAATTCTCACAACAACTGTATGAAATTAATAACAACCCCCCACCTTAAAATTGAAGATTATGGTGAGATCAATTGTATTGCCCAATTTTTTAATTTTTTAGAAAAATTATCTATTTATTTTTAATTGTACCACTGTGAGATATACAATTACAAACATGTCCATAATTAGGTTTCAGGCATACAGTGTTCCAGCACTTGTGCCCCACCAGTGTCCCATTGTCATCACCAATGTCCCCACATTCCTTCCCACCTCCTCCAGTCTGACTCTACAGCAGGCACTTTTCCTTTTGCTTCTCTGTCTGTCTGTCTGTCTGTCTGCTCTGTCTCCTTCTATCTCCCCTCTCTCTCTCTCTCTCATATATATTGTGGCTTGCCCTACAGACATTTAAGGTTCATCATTTAAATCTCTTTGTGTATATTCAATGCTGAGTTCTAGTCTGGCATTACCATTTCCCACAATTAGTAGAACACTGGAATATATTTATAACCCACTAATGAGTGCAGTAATTCTATATCTGTCCTTTTCCTTCTCACTGATTTCACTCAGCATGATGGTCTCCATGTCCATCCATTTGCAACTAAATTTCATAACTTCATCTTTTCTGACAGCTGCATAGTATTCCTTTGTGTAGATGAACCATAGTTTTTTTATCCAGTCTTTTCTCAGGCATCTAGGTTTTTTCCAGATTCCAGCTATTGTGAATAGAGGTGCGATGAATATAGAAGCGCAGATAGTATTTCTGCTGTGTGTTTCTGGGTTTTCAGGGCATATTCCTAGGAGTGGCATTGCTGGGTCAAACTGGGAGCTCAATATCTAGCTTTTGGAGGAATGTTCATATTGTTTTCCAAAAGGACACTGCCCAATGTTATGCAGCAATTTTGTGATGCATTCCAACAAACTTTATTCAACTGCATAGTTAAATACTATCATACATGAATGAAAACATATTTTTTCAGAGCAGGTAATCTTTTCAAGCAATGGGAATATGAAATTGAAGCAAAAGAGATTGGTATAACTTCTTCAAGGGACATGTGAATTGCCACAGTGACAAGTGGAAAGGATATTAGAAAGGTGGAAGGGTATGTTGACTTTATCTGGGGATCACAATGGAGGTGCTTGAGCTTTTCTGGCTCTGTGCTCAAGAGTGATTTCCGGAGGTGCCTTGGTGGACATATGTGTTGTCAGGAATTGAAACCATGATCTGCTCCATACAAGTCAAATGCCTTACCTCTTGTACAGTCTCTCCAGCCACTGGAAATTTAATTTATTTGTTTGTTTTCTTATTCATTTATTCACTCCTTCATTCATTTATTGCTTTTTGCTCACACCTGGCTATGCTGAGGTGTTATTCCTAGCTTTGTACTCAGGAATTACTCCTGCTGTGCTGAGGGGACCATATGGGATGCTGGGGATCAAACCCCAGAACGCTAAGTTCAAGGCAAACGCCCTACCTGCTGTACTATGGCTCCAGCCCTGGAAAGGTAATTTAACAGGAAGAAGAGAGTGAGAAAATAAATATACAAGACAGGTTTGGAACATGTGAATAAAAGTATGTCAGGGGAAGTGAAAGATAAGATCAAAAAGTCATGCATGAAGTTTGATTTTTTTTTTTTTGGGGGGTGTCGGTTGCGGGGGCCTTGGGGCGGGGGTCGCTGCGGGGGCGCGGCGAACGCCCTCGCTGGGTGCCCGCCTGGTGTCAGTTTGAAGCAGAGTAGAGTTTCAATTCTATTAGCATAATAAAAAGCCAAGGAAAACTTTTAAACTCAGGTAAAGTGCAAAACTGAGGCAATAGTATAAGATTCCTCAGGGAAGTATAAAACAAAGGGAAAAGGGTGATATGAAGAGGTGTGAGGTTTCCTATTCTTTATAAATGTCTAAAGAATGAACTTCAAGAAGCATGAACATCAGTATAAATCTGTCATGTGCATACTCCACATTTATTAAAACCCAGTTACATTTGAACTCATATTTCTATTTTTTACTATAATAAAAACAAAATTTCAAAACCGAGTCCTGGTTCTAAGTAGTACACGTCTAAT
This sequence comes from Cryptotis parvus, assembly GCA_021461705.1. NCBI lineage: Eukaryota > Metazoa > Chordata > Mammalia > Eulipotyphla > Soricidae > Cryptotis > Cryptotis parvus. The sequence goes on along the minus strand of JAJIBD010005475.1, from coordinate 93,267 downwards.
ACCTGTTAATGGGTCAAGGCCCAAAGGGCTCTACATTTAGCACAGGCTGTTTGCACATGCAAACAGGGCTCAGACATTTTGTCTGTGTCCCTGAAACAATTGATGTTCTCCAGTATATGGTGTATGTATTTTATAATTACACCAGAAGAAAGCATTCTTTATGGAAATAAATGTGCTTTTTTAAAAACACATTTCTGAAAAGCAGCAGGCAAGGCATTAATAACAGTGAAATGATAAGCTGAATGGAAGTCTGAGAAAAATTCTATATTTGTATTATACAAGCATTGTTTTCATTCCTGGCACCTTATTTTTCATGTACATAAAGAGAATGCAAGCTACAGCAGGGTGAGACAAAGATCAATGCTGAATGTATTACTTGGCACTGGTCAGATGCAGTTTAATAAGAAAAAAATTGATCCATTAAGCTAAACCTAATTTTTGACCGAAAATGGTTGAAATCTCTTCTTTATATTGCTAGCTTCATAAAGACCCATAATATTTGGAAGAAACAACTCAAGGCTGAGTTTAATAAGATTAAATGTATTGCAAATATACTTAACAAGAATCTATCAAGTTGTTAATGATTGCTATTAATATCAAACAATTTTTTGTATAGAATTTTTTATTACAGCAATTGTAAAATACAGCCATAAGAAATGCAATATAAAAAGGTTTTCAGGTAATTTGTAACAGCTACAATTGCAGAACTCAAATCTTAACCTACAAGATATAGTAATTTATTTTATCAATCAGTTTCTAACACAAATACAATTCAATTTATAAAGAATTTAAGTGCTGGTCATTGGCTTGTGTAGTCGAGTTCAGAAGGACCCACATCAACAGCAGGAATTGGTGCTCTTACATGTCAGGAGATTAGAATGTAGAAGATTTGGTGCTATAATATTTAGAAATACTTTTGAAATTCCAATGCTAATTTTAAAAAATTTTACTTCGATTAAGCTTCCTCACAGACCACTGAACAAGTAAAAATTGTCACCTCAAGTTCCATAGACTAGTGGAACTTTAAAGACAGTGCTTAGGGATACAGTGCTTGCTTCATTCTATGTACAGACACAGAAATATTGTGTATAGCTGTAGACTGATTCTATAAAATAATATGTCAGATAGATAGATGACACTGCTTCCTGAAAAGTGAAGAAGAGACTTGTAGTCATAACCATCAAATATCACCTGAAAAACATGGTCAAACAACACCCCTTTTAACCTAAAAAAAAAGGAAGTTACTCTTATGGTTTGAAAGTTCTAATTCTTTAATTTTACATATATGGTTATTATGCTGCAATATATACAGAAATACACACCAAAGCACCAGACAAATTGTGTTTAGAAGCTTAATAATCAATATTTAAAATATATAGAAACAAAATGCTTTAAAGATCATAGTTTATACAAGTAATTATACATATAAAATATTTTCACTGAATGTACTCCAAAAAAATAGGAATTAAATGCATTTCCTTGTACCTATTTTTGTTTTAGACAATGAACTAGGACACTGGGTGTTAAGATATGCTCTTTCACCTCTAGGATATCAATTTAAATCTCTGCACCAAGAATAAAACATTATTTCAATTCTAATGCTTGTCCATTGTGTTGTGCAAAATGTACAGGAGGTGTCAGTTCAATTCCAAGCAAAAGATGTTTACATTAAAGGATTGTGAATCGAAAAAAAGGGCAGGTACTGAGAGATTATGGCAAAGAGTGTTTTCTTGCTCTACATACAGTTCAACTGTTTGTAGGAAAGACATCTACATTTTGAAAGAATGCCTTTCAGTTCAATGGGGCTAACTAAATATGCATCATAATGAATAGAATCACTGCAATTTGTGAAATCTGAACATTCATATGTGTATGTTTTCATTGTCAGATAAAAATACTGTCAAAACTATGATTACTGGGTTATGATTACTGGGTTACAGGGAGCTGAAAATACTTTCTCTGAACTATAGCTCTTAAATATTTTAACTGGAAGGTAAGATCCAAGAACTCTATTGATGATTAATTTGTACTTTTAGCTTATAAATCACTTCTTGGTTGCCATGCTAATGCTGATTTAGAAAAATATACACTTCAGCTAATATTGATCTGTTTTTCTAATTCTTTATCACAAGGGTCTAATATGGTTGCTTTGGCAATTTACTTCCAAAGATGAAGTAACCAAAATATATTGAAAATCCAAAGTAAATTACATCGGACCAGTTAGACTTCCCTGAAGGAATGGATACACCCCTATAATCTGCTCAGTTCAGAAATAATAGGTGGGGAATTCTGCTCTGTCTTAGTCTTTACTAAAGTACAGCTCTCTTTTTTAGCATGCAACATTTGTCATCAAGACATCTATCAAATATTTAATATATAGTCTAACACAATTAAATTTGATATTAAATTACAATCTACATTATGATCCAGAGATTTCAAATGTATACAAAATCCAATATTATATTGTGACACTTATCAAAGCACACAGAAAAAGGGATGTTTAGGAAACATTACGTCTCACTTTTAAATTTTAATCCCGTGATTAAAAATTTTTTCTTAAAAAATCCCATTTGCTTGCAGATGCTATTCTTGTATATAAGTTGACAATGGGAAAAAGACTCATGCATTCAAAAAGGAGAAAAAAATAAAACCATAATCCTCTAAGTGATACTAATATCTGAATACTGTCATGAGAGCACACTACAACTGTGTCATCCAAACAAAGGAAGTGAAGTCTATGCAGACAGAATATGTACATGTGTATATATAATACTTGTATAAAAATGGATCATATATACATATATTTATTACCATTAGTACGTATAAAAGATGCAGAGAATAAGATACCAGGCAGTAAAAGACCACAAAAATTTCAGATTAATAAAAATAATGCCAAAACAGGAAAATTTCGCCGACATTCCCAAAGAAACAACGAAACAGCATGTGAAACTATCAACACTGAACAGAGTAAATAGAAGTAATCGATGTTTCAGAAGTCACTGAGCCATGGAAAATAAATTAATATAAAAAGCTCAAGTCTAACAAAAATACAATCATGAAAAGATATCTAAAGGCATCAAGGATGGAGAAGGAACTTTAAAAGGAAAGCTGCAATGAAGTTTAGGCTATATGAGGGGAACGGATGAGAGGCTGAAAAAGTTTAATACATCATTCACCAAGAAAGAAATATTGGAGGGGAAAACAAAAAGAAAAGAATTATCCCATAGGATATGTGCTTCCTCTTAATTAACACAGATATATAGCTACGTAAAAGGTGCCCCTGCTTTACATTGATTCTATGTCCCAAAAAACTTTTTGCTAGAAATACTACTAACCTCCATGACGCTACAAAAATGTTGAACACAGGCCAGGTGATAGTGAAGTGATTAAGGCATATGCTAGCAATGTGCCTGACTTAGGTTAAAGTCCTGGCACCATGTAGTCCCTCAAGCAATGCAGAATAAAGTTCTGGATACCCCCAGTCGTACTGGGATGTGACTAGGTTTTCCTGGTACCTCTGGGTCCAAGCTACCCTGCATCCTTGGAGTCTGACATTAAACTGTTGGTCAGGTTGATGGACCCAAACCAACTTGGTAACCATTACAGAGGAGTTTCCTCCCAAAAATATAACAAACCCATAGAACAAATCTGTAAACACTTATCATGTTTACTGATGCTAGCATTAAAACTATCTTATTAATTCACGTGCTACCTAAATCCTGAAGAAAGGGAATTTAAATCATTAATTTTAGTTACCTTAAAAGTTCATTTTTAATGTTGCTTTCTATGAAGTTTCTGATTAATTACTAGTCAGCTTTCCAATCAGTTTCCAATAAATCAGAATAATGGAATTATAGAGGGCATAGATCACCAAAATTGTTATTAAGATAAAACTAATAAAAGTACATTTTAAATATAGTCAATATAGACTTAATTAAAATCATATAGCTAATTGATTTCATTATGATGCACTTACACACAATTCATGCTACTTTTTGAAAAGACAAGGTTGAAGGGCTTGAGAATAGTGCAGCAGGTAGGATGCTTGCCTGATACACAACAGACCTGGGTTTGATCTCTAGCACCCCAGATGGTCTCCAAATCCATTGAAGAGATCCCTGAGCTCAGAGCCAGGAGTGAGCCCTGAGCACCACCATGTCTAGTCCCCGAACCAATAAATAAACAAACAAAAGGTAAAGTTTATATATTTATGTATGTACACATATATGGACATACATATGCATATGCATATCCATATCCTTGTACATATACTTATACATATACATATAAAACCAGCTTTTAAAATATTGAAATGTATACTCTATACTCAAGATGTTGCAGGTGTGGCTGTGGTTCCCCGCTGCATAGGCAGGTGGCAGAGAGAAAAAGATTTGTCTATACCCTCTGCCCTGTGGATCCTGGATGGTTGAAGGTCTGACATAGAAAAAGACTGGGGCCCCTGGAATGAACCCAGAGCCACGGCAGAGCCTGGCAAGCTACCCGTGGTTTATTTGACATGCCAAAAACAGAAACAATAGTGGACCTCATTCCCAATGAATGGAGACGTTGCTGGCACCCACTCGAGCAAATCCATGGACAACGACAAGTGACACAAATGATACAAGTGATACTATATACTGAAAACATATTGAACTGTAAACGCATAAAAACATTGTTGTTTATGTATATCACATGTGCATAAAATTATAATTTAATGTATATATTCTAATGTCTAATTGGGTCTGACACCTGACTACATACTTTCTCCTGCAGCTCGTTCCTGGCTCTCAATTCAATGTCACAAACTCTGACTCCAACACATCAACTTATTTTTTATCAATCTGTTAGACATGTTTTGCATGATCTTATTGAAATCCAGTAACTAATCAGAATGTTCATCAAATTAAATTTCCATTCTAAAATCATCAAATAAACTTTTGCCTGTTTAGTAATGATGAGAACTACTTGTGCCTTATGGGACCCCAGCACCGCTTTGTCAAGGTCACCCTAAAATAGCGCTTTTTCTTATCTCAGGGTTTAGCTTTTTCTTCTTTTAATGGAGGTTGGGGGTTAGGGGAATCGATTTGAGCTTAACCAATACTCAAAATATTTTTATTTGTAAATTTTCCAAATTAAAAGACATGTCCTCCTTGGGGCTGAACAGCTAACTCAAAGGGGTTGATGCACGCTTATACAAATGGGGTCCAGATTTGATGCCTGGAACCATGTGTCCAGCCACTCCCTCATTCAAACACCCCTAGGTGTGGCTCTGGTGGCCACCAGCACTACAAGCTCCAGCAGCACCAATCACCAAGCTCTAGCAACATCTGGCCTACATCACTAGTGCATATATACTACCTAGGGCCCTGAGGATTGCTGGGAAGGTCCCGGAAAAGATTTAAATTTTAAAAATGTTTTCTTACTTTATTTTACACTATTAGGCAAATGAACACATTCCTCTTTTTTCTCATTTTTTGAGTTTGAATTTGAATTTATGGACTATTCTTTGCATGAAATATAGATGATATTTTTCGATTCAGTGGATTGACAATACAGCTATTCACTTTTAGCATAAAATATGATATTGTGTGACTTATATCTGTTAATAGATATTTCTATACATTAGATGTTTTATCATTTTTAGGGTGTTTATTTTGGGATACTTTCAGTGATTGGGTTTTATTTTATTTTATTTTTTATTTATTTATTTATTTATTTATTTATTTATTTATTTTGCTTTTTTGGGTCACACCCGCGATGCACAGGAGTTACTCCTGGCTCTGCACTCAGGAATTACTCCTGGCGGTGATCGGGGACCATATGGGACGCCAGGGATTGAACCCGGGCCGGCATGGGCCGGCCGCGCGTAAGGCAAACGCCCTACCCGCTGGGCCATTGCTCCGGCCTCTTGGGTTTTATTTTTAACCTCAGTATATACACAAATTGATTAAACTTCAATTACTTATATTCATTTTTAACAACTCCCTTTCTAACACCTCTAACACTGCTAGCTAGTACAATATCATACAGATAAATTGAATAGAGAGGCAGTACAAACACACAAAAGAAGGCATGTAGTATGTGGTGGGAATCTATCAGCTGGTGGAGTCATCAGTTCCCCAATCTTCCCCCTACCCTCAATTCTCCAATTCTTTACATTTCTTCCATACTGAGAAAGTGAGAAAGGGAAAGGTGTTTTTTGTTTATTTTTTTTTTTATTCTTAGGTTTTGAGTGTAGCTTTGCTTTGTCAGGAACATTGCTAATTAAGCTGCTAAAAATATTTTCAGAAAGATATATAATATTACTTAACATCAGTCTTTCTTTCAAGAACTAAAAATAAATTTAAGAAATTTCAATGGCAACAAAAGAAAAAAGAACATTGAAATGCTAAGTGTAGACAAAAACGATCTTGGCAGTAATTTCTCCAGGTATCTCAGTATAAACAGGGTATTTTCAGGATCTACCTCTTCAGACACAGCACTTTCAGGAGGCGGTCTAATTAAATCTGTCAAGTTTATTGTAAGTGCTCCTAAAACTAGCCTTAAATAACTAAGAATACATATTAACAATTATGCATGTTTAATCAGTAATGTCACTCAACTGGATCTTTGTAATGTGAATAAATAAATATGCATTCCAATGAAACACACACCTATTCCTAAACTGTAGAATTTTACTGTCCATATATTTTTATATGCATAGATTTCCATTTGTGTTATAATGATCACCAATTAAGTTTCCTTTGTAATATTAATACTTCAAAAATCTTTTATTGTTTTCATTAGTGCTTTTGGATCATACTTGATGGTGCTCACGGGCTTTTCTTGGCTCTTTGCTCAGCAACATTCCCGGCAGTACTCAGGAGACCAAGTGCAGTGCCAGGCACCAAACCAGAGTTGAGAAGAAGGGGCCACTTGTAAGGCAAGTACCCTTATTTCCTTTACACCACTGCATATTATGTGAGCTACTTAAAAAACTTTTCATTTTTATACCCCCAAGTGAAAATCGGTACTATTAAAAAAGAGCATTTTCTTTAATAGGAAGGAAAGTACATTTTCATAAAAACTATTATGAAGTTCTTATGTAAAATCAAATAAAACTATAACACAAATATATAATGAAAAGAAATTTATGTCTAGTGATACCAGCCTAAAAACAAATGTTCATTTATTCATGTGGTTGTAGAGATTTGAGTAATCCATAGGCTAAAATGAAAATAGTTCAAATGCCAAAATACTGAAATGGAGCCATCTTTCAAGTCTTCTTTTCTCTAGAGATAGTAAGAATTACAGAATTTATATGTGAAGTTATATTTTTCAGTCCTCAAAATTGTGGAAAGTGTTTTTTTCTTTGTTATTTTCTCTTTCTTTTTTATTAAAGAACTGTAATTTACAAAGTAATTGATAGTGAGTTTTAGGCATTTAACATTTCAACACCAATTCCATTACTAATGCCAACTGCTCTCCACCAGTGTTACCATCTTCCCTCCTCACCCCAACTCAAACTCCATTCCCACCTGTCAACTTGACAGGCACATTACAAAGTTCCAATGGTTTCAGCTTTGACATCATATTTTCAGTTTTATAGAGACTACTTTCGATATACGGCTATAACATTCACCTATATCATCAGTATAACTGAAGCCCTAATGCTTATTCATCCTTGACTTCCCATTCTCTGCTTATTCATCCAAAACTTCCCATTCTCTTCTTTCTTCCTTGATTTCTTTCTTTCTTTGTCTATCTCTGTAAACACTGGGGTCAAGGGTGATTTAGACTAATTGAACGTCATGATCAAGTAATCTTTGAACACAGAATATATTCACCAGAGTATTTGGTCTCAAAGCTTAAAAATTATGCATCCTGTCTTTCCAACACCATCACTTTTTGTTCTTATAGAAAGGTATTGGAGTAAATTTCCAAACTTACTTTGACAATCAAAAACCCAAGTGAAATTATCATCTAGGATAAGATTCCACCAAAATATTTTAATTTGTTTTTTGTAATGAATCATAGTGAGATATACAGTTAAAAAGTTGTTCATGATTGTGCTTCGTTATACAATATTCCATCACCTGTCCCTTTGAGAGTGTACATTTCCCACCACCAATGACCCCAGTTTCCCTCCTGTCCTTCCAACTCGGCCTGTCTCTAATGGCAGGCACTTCTCTCCTCCTCGTCCTCCTCCTCCTCCTCCTCCTCCTCCTCCTCCTCCTCCTCATCCTCTTCCTCCTCCTCCTCCTCCTCCTCCTCCTCCTCCTCCTCTCTCTCTCTCTCTCTCTCTCTCGCTCAACCATTTCCTCCCCCTCCTTTTGGACCTTATGATTTGCAATAGTCAACATTCAGTTCCTTATCCAAAATGATCATTCTTAACTATCAATGTCATATTGGTCCCTTCTCCATTCTAACTGCTGTTTACCCAAACCTTCTGTGACAAGCTCACAACCATTGAGCAGTCTTTCTGGTCCCTGTTTTTCCTGGCCTTAGACAGTACGCACATACTGTGTATATATTTTTACATCCCACAAAGGAATGCAGTCATTATTTATCTGTCCTCTCCTTCTGTCTCATTTCACTCAGCCTGATACTCTCCATTCCCATCCATTTATAAGCAAATTTCATGGCTTCATTTTTCCTAACATCTGTGTATATTCTATTGCGTAGATATGTCACAGTTTCTTTATCCAGTCATCTGTATCCAAAAATAATTTTAAAAAAATTCAATCAACTCCAAGAGGGAAACCTTTTTTATTTTAATTCAAGAAGAAAATCTGTGATTATTGTCTTTGTTTTCAGTCACTTCAAGTGATTCTCAGGGCTTACTCCTAGCTCTGTACTCAATGATCACTCATTGTGAGTCTGGAAGTATATGTGCACCATAAGGGGTCTGGAGACAAACCAGGGAAGAAAATGTGCAAGCATAGCCCTTCTGACTGTACCATCTCTCCAGCCCCAAACGTGTGATTATTTTATGTGACTATCTATTATAGTATGGAAGACAACAGATTTCAGAGGTGCATCTATGTCAATGGTGAATACAGTATGTAAAAGCAGGGGAAAGGATTTCATTAATTGGTAAATAAACAAAGCTATATAGCTTATTCAGTAAGAACATGAAGGGAACAGAAAATGACTCAGAGGTTAGGAGAATATTGTATTTGGAAGCCCTGGCCTTGTTCTCTGATACAACATGGTACCCCAAAACCATGCTGGTAGTAAGGAGCCCCTAACACCACTGGTATGATTCCCCTTCATAAATAGGTCATTTAGGGGACAGTAGAATCCAGTACAATAAGGATACAGGTGTGATTCTCACCTGTGTCATTTGTTAATTATGTGAACAATGGCAAGTCACATGAATTTTCTTTATTTTTGTTTTTTAATGCAGTTACTTAAAGTCCATCTCAGGTATATTAGGAGGTCAAAATTATACCTAGGCACTGAATTTTTTTTTTTGCCCAGTGTGATAAATAACTCCCCAGCCCCTGCTTTTTTGACAGATAGATAGATGATAGCTAGATAGATGATAGATGGATGGATGGATGGATGGATGGATGGATGGATGGATGGATGGATGGATGGATGGATGGATGGATGGATGGATGGATGGATGGATGGATAGATAGATGGATGGATGGATGGATAGATAGATAGATAGATAGATAGATAGATAGATAGATAGATAGATAGATAGATAGATAGATAGATAGATAGATAGATAGATAGATAGATAGATAGATAGATAGATAGATAGATAGATAGATAGATAGATAGATAGATAGATAGATAGGTAGATAGAGGTAGGGTAGACAGTCACACAGACAGATAGATATTCTTAAAGCAAACGTGCCAGTATTTCCAATAACAAACATAAGAAGGTGCATAAGATAAATCACTTATATGTGGGTACAAATGTGTTTAAAATGCATTTAAAATTTCTCAAATTCTACTATGAAATGGTGGAAATTCTTCATTGAAATAAAACTAGAATTTTAAATAGAAGAGTTCAAGGAGGGAGATTTTAACACTTACTGTATTAACTCTTGCAATATTTAAATCTTTAATAATGTATGCATATTATGATATGATTCAAAAATAATTTGGAAGACAAATGAATTATCTCAAATATCAGCATGAGGTAATGCATCTTTTTTCATTATATTCAAGTAATTAATCCATCTTTCTTTTCTCAGGAAGATTAAATGATCTATGAAACCTTAAGTATAAAAAATTACCAAAAACAATTCATTACTAATAGTAGATTAAGATAGCAATAAATTATTTTAAACAATGTCTGTAGGTACATTATGCCTTTGTGCTAATGGCTAACATTTATATAGTAAACATTTTGAGTAAAAACGTTTTCAACATTTAATCCTTAAGACATAATCAACGAGTAGTGTCCCTGCTATCATTTTCTGATGATAAATACTGCTATAACATAGAAAATACAAATGCTTTTAGGATAAGAATCATGAATATATTTACTCATCTTTGTCTCTCCATTGCTTATACACCTCCACATAATACCACATGATTGGTGCTTGGTAGAACCTTAAAACTGCGTTGTTGTGTAAACACATATATAAATGAAACAAATAAATGAATTACATAGCAAATCCCATTTGTGAAGATATAAAGAGATGCTGATATTTTTAATGCATCTCGTCCTGCATAAAGAACTTACCTCCGCCCACACAGTGAATTGACTTGTGCACTGAATCAATCATCCTCTACTCCAGGAAATGTAATCCAGTGGTCCTTCTCTGTGTTGGCTACACCAATGATTTCTTACCGCAATGCTGAATTAATCACTAGAGTATATGCAAAGTATTCACTTTTCTATTATCTTAAGATAATAGAATAGTTTTGCTTAACAAAGCAAAACTCTTGACCCAAAGGTGTGGGCAAAGATCTGTCACTTGTGCCATCTTTGCTCAGAATAAAGTAGATCAATCTTGGAAGGGATATTTGACACTATTGAAAGTGGCAAATGCAAATAATGACTGTTTATTTTTGTTTGTTTTAGCTTCAGATTCTGGATAATTCCAGCAAAAAATTTCTTTTATTAGTAGTATAATAATATAATCCCATTTCTTTACTGTCCTTTTCAATACATCCAATAAAAATAGTCGTGAAAATGCATACACTTTTCCACTCTCCCTTGAACCTATTACAGTAAAGAGTGTCCTCCACTAGAATGGGTTCCTGATAACTTTCTGAACTATTTTCCAATCTCACTCATTCCCTCTTACTTACCACTTCCAGCCACACTGAAGTTGCACATCAAATATACCCAAGATGCTACTGCTCTGAACATTTGCTAGGACTTGCTTTGCCTGAAAGCATGAACTGTTCTACTGTTTCCTTCTGTCCTTCCTTTCCTTTCCTTTCCTTCCTTCCTTCCTTCCTTCCTTCCTTCCTTCCTTCCTTCCTTCCTTCCTTCCTTCCTTCCTTCCTTCCTTCCTTCCTTCCTTCCTTCCTTCCCTTCCTTCCTTCCTTCCTTCCCTTCCTTCCTTCCTTCCTTCCTTCCTTCCTTCCTTCCTTCCTTCCTTCCTCCTCCCTCCCTCCTCCCTCCCTCCCCTCCCTCCCTCCCTCCTCCCTCCCTCCCCTCCCTCCCTCCCTCCCTCCCTCCCTCCCTCCCTCCCTCCCTCCCTCCCTCCTTCCTTCCTTCCTTCCTCCCTCCCTTCGTCCCTCCCTCCCTCCCCCCCTCCCTTTTCCTTATATCTTCTATTCAATGCAAAATAATTTAAATACCAGCTTCCTACCTTCCTTACTTTTCATACCTATTTTGTGGGGTCTGGAGGAGAAGGCATACGATGTGCTTCTCAAGGACTATTCCTGGATTTGTGCCTAGGGATTACTCTTGGTAGTGCTTGGGGACCACATGCATTCTATGTGAGGAATAAAACTGGTGTCAGTTGACTGCATGCAAAGCTAGCACCTTCCATCTTGTGCTTTCTAGACCCTTTACTAGTTATTTTTACATCATTTAAAAAACTTTATTTATATAATTCAATTTATGAAGTTCCCACCTATAGCAATGTTCTGGCTTCCTGGGGGGCCACTCCCAGCAGTACTTGGCCTGAGTATCTGACAATATGGCTTGAGTGTCTGACAGTGTAGCTCAGCAATGTGTTATTGCTCAGCCAATCTGTGCTCCCAGGGTCATATTTTCTATTGAATCTCCTAAACTACTTAATAGTTTTCTTATATCTACTGCCTTCTCTAACAAACATAAGCTTCATGAAGGCAAGCATTATAGTCTGGTTTGCCAGTAACTCAAGTATCTATGTTAATCTGTCACCCAAATTTTCAATAAATATTTTTTAACAAATTTTGTTACTGGTTTGTCAAGTGATCAAGTGATTTTTCTAACAAATTAGTAAATAGCCAACAATATCATAATGGAAAAGATCCAATGAATCAATTAACACAGAAACAAATATGTAGTTATAAAAATCAGAAATTCTAGAATCGTTTCCTTAATGAAATTTTAACATCTACTTTATTCTGAAAATTTATATTTTCTAGTAGAAATGGCAGCAGTATTCCCACAACTGTACCTAAAACCCTTTCATATCTGGGACTCATATCCTGGGCTCTTATAAGAACTCACAGCTCCTATAGGAGTTGTGCATTTATCAGTGGTGACACAAATGGGCCCGCGTAGTATTTTGTACATATGGTGTTAACTTTTATGCTTTAATATATATGTGCATTATGTCTGAATTATACTTGCTTTAGGAACCATCACTTTTACTTTATTGACTTTTGTGTATTTAAAACCTCAGGCATAATATAGTGTTGAATTAAGTTTTTGTTGTTGTTGTTCTTTAATTTCCAAATAAGAAAGACAAAGAAAAGCAAAGGAATAATCTTTTAACATTCAAATTTCTTCATTGCTTATACAATGGAAAATTCTCCCAAATTTATGAAATACATAAGAACTATATATTAGAAAATGGATATGTGGTCTCCAAACATTTCTTCATAAGCTTCAAGTAGGTTTTCAACACATGCTTATTATGCCTAATTCATTTACAATATGTTAAATAAAAATGTATGGAACTTATAAAACTACTGATGAAGTAAACTAATTTAAACATGAGTTAAAATTTATTGACAGAAGAGTTATTTCAAACTGAATTGTATTTTATATTCTTCTATTTAATCTAATAGTTATTATATCACAAGGAAAACATTTATGAAAGAGCGCTTAATTAATTTTAAATGCCATAGGCCCATTTAAACAACTACAATAAAGAATGAATACAAATATAATGAAGTTAAAGAACTGAAATTGAGAGAAACATAAAAGTCTTCAGCACAAAAGAATATAAAATTAATGAAACAGAGATACAACTCAAGTGGTAGAGCACATGTCCTGCACATGAAGCAGATGAATTTGATACTTCCTGAGTATTTCATAGCCCTTTGAACATGACTAGGTGTAGCCATGATAGTTCCCAAGTACTGTCCAGTAGGAGAGCCCCCAGAGACACCATTCATCAAACAATATAGAATTATGTGTTATACATCAAAATAGATCGAAATTAATGAAAATAAATAGCTAGAGTAATTTTTTTAAACTTAATGTTTTGCCAGTAACTCAAGGGACCAGAGAAATAGTAGAGTGAGTAAAATTACCTAACATGCAGCCAACCCATTTGATTCCTGAGTCACATATGGTGGGGAGAATATGATTCTTGATCACAGAGGTAGGAGTAGCCCTGAACGCAGCCAGGTATAGGCCCCAAAAAAAGCAAATAATAATAATCTTATATAACTAACTATATATAAATTTTATATGACATAGATATACTTTAAGAAGACTTTATAAAAGGTTGCAAACATATCAAAATAAGTATGATTCTACAAAATAGGAAGGTCACTTGTCTTGTCTCTTGTCTTCCCATTGTTTATCACTTGTCACTTGTCTTCCCATTGTTTGCTTGAGTGGGCACCAGCAATGTCTCCATTCATTGGGAATGAGATCTATTATTGTTATTTTTGGCATATTGAATACACCATGGGTAGCTAACCAGGCTCTGCTGTGGCTCTGGGTTCACCTAAGGGGGCCCAGTCTTTTCTATGTCAGACCATCAACCATCCAGGGCCCATGGGGAAGAGCCCTGGGTCTAGACATGCCTGTCTCCTGTCTGCCACCTGCCAATGCAGTCAGGCAATGCAGCCACACCTGCAACACCTTGAGGGGCAGGATGATCTCGGAAGCTAAGCAGGGTTGGGCCTGGTTAGTATTTGAATGGGAGGAAGGTCACTTGAATAAAATATTTCAAAAAATTGAATGGAATGGATTATATTCAAGCTTTCTTTTATCTACATCCTTAGAAATGCTATCACAATTGAAGTACACTGTGTCCTTGGCCTTAGTTTCTATGCCTGCAGACATGTGGCTGCAGAAGGCATTAGGCTGAGGCTATAACTGCAATAAGCATTGCAGTTGAGACAGCAGAATGGTCCAGACCTTTTAGAAAGGCTCCAATTTTAAATATCTGTTTCTACTTATCATTGTCTGTGAACCAATGTTTTGTTGGAACATTCAATGAAAAAAGAATTGTCTGTTCATTATAAGTCTAAATTGTTAATGTTAAATGATTTGAATAAATATATATCAATTATAAATTACAATTTTCATGGACTCATGAGATAGTAGTATAAGGGTTCAGACACTGGTCTGGAAAGTGACCAACCCAAGTTCTAAACCAGTTTACTCCCCTTAGCTTATGGTCACCAGGAGTGATCCCAGAGCACTGCTGATTGTGTCCTCAAACTCTCTTTGCCTGGCTTAAAAAAGACAGTTTTAGGGAGAAGATATATATTAATTTCTTAATTCAAACATCCCAGCAGAGCCGCACAAGCCAGATGGCCCCACCACTCCATTGGGCCACCATTTTCCACATCTGGACTTCCCTCTCGTCAGAACTCCACCCAGCGACAGCCTATCACAGCCTGTCTCGCGGGACCTCTTTCGACCATGCGGTTCACCTATAAATGTTATATTTAGAGGTGACTACAAGGGTATGCCACCTGCATGGTAAGCCTGGCAAGCTGCCCTGTTTTATTTGATATGCGAAATACCAGTAACAATTATATTAGTTCATTCCCATGACCTAATATAATGGTTTGAGGCTCTTTATGTTCCTGGAGCGAGCAGATGCCCTTGGGCTCTACTAGCATGAGACAGGACATATGGAGATATTACTGGTGCCCACTCTAGCAAATAGATGATCAACGAGAGGATAGTGATAGTGATAGTGAATTCACTATCATTTTTAACTCTTTCGTATCAACACTTGAAGATAAATTGTATTTAATAGTAATTAAACCTTATATTTTTATCTGGCAGGAAAATCACTTGAAAGGTGATTAATTACAAGTATTCTGTGAGTGAAAATAAAATCTTTCTTTAAAAATTTCACAATTTATTTTCTCTATCTCAGACTGGAATCTCTATCAAATTCTCACAGCCCCCACATGCCACTCTATCTGAGCATTGGCATATGGGGGGGGGGGCAGAAAATGGAGATCAGATGCAACTTCTGTCTGTCAGGCATGAATAAAGGATAAAGACAGGCCAGGAAAAGGGAGGATCAAGTGCAAAATCTAGAAGGCTCTTAGGAGCTGCAAAGCAGTCAGTGAGGTAGAGCACTGGGGTGATAAGAGAGATAATAAAATGAAATGAGATGAGATCATGAAAGATGAGGTTGGAGAAAGAATCATGCACCAAATCCTATGGAGCCTGACTCTGAGCATTGAGCATCACCTGTTTGGCCCTAAAGGAGTCCAAGCATTCCAGAGTATAATTCTGGAGGCTTAATATTCCTAGCACCAAAAGGGAGAAAATAAAGTATCTTTAAAGAAATGTCAGAGAAATACCTCAGTAGGCTAAGTGCATGCTTTATTTAGATGCAGCATGCTCATGTTTGGTCCCTGGAACTACATGCTTCTCCATGTAGTTCTACATGGAACTACATGCCATGGCACCAAACTGGAAGTAGCCCAGGAGCCCCCTCCTGGTGTGGTGATCAAACAAAACAGAACGAACTGATTAATACACAGAAAGGAGACCATGAGAGTTCTAGTATTAGTAGTAATGCTATTTATGTTAAGGTTTTTTCAGTTGAGATATATTTGTTTTTTTAAGTTTTATATGATTTATTTTAAACACCATGATTTACAAAGTATAAACTCTTTCACAATACATTTGCTGGAAAGATTCATCATTCAGCACCAATCTCACCACCAGTGTGCCCCCCACCACCACCAAAGACCCCTCCACCCTTCATTCCCCTCCCAATGCCTGCTCACTTAGCCAGCATCAATTATGTTGATCCTTACAGCTCATATAAGGGAACAGTAATGACAAGGCCATGCCTTTTTTTTCCCTAGGCAGATGTGTGGGAGTCTGGCCAGTTTCTATTCTTGGATTCGCTTCTGGGTTTCCAGAACACAGTGGTTTTCTACTGAAAATCCTAGACACACCATCTCTACAGCTACTGACAACACTTATTTCACATTTATCTCAGGTCTGTTTGACCTTTTCCTATTCATACACTGAAAAATCCATTCTATATTGGTTGTTGGAACTAATTCTCTAAATATGGTCGATGAACCTTGTGTAGACAAAAGTCAATGGAGATCCTAAAATCTCTATTTCAGTCCAGTGTATAGGAAATTACCAAGGTGGTCCTTGGTAATTTCCAGACCACACTTAGTGTCCACACACTTAGTTTCTAGAAAAAATGTGATGGGATACCAGTTAGATGAATATATTAGGTTTTGAGACACACAGGTGCTCTGAGCCCACGCCGCATGGGGGCTATATGTGGTTGCATGTTCTGGACAGGCCACCAGGCCTTGCCAGAGGGCTTTGAGTTGGGTGGATTCAATCACCTCTAGGCTTGAAACGGGACTATTTAGTTGAATGTGGCTCTGCCGAGCTGTGGAGTCCAGATCTTGCAAGTGGCTAAGGGTGTGATGCATGAGGTGTTCGGGCCTCTAAGGGTCTGACAGGAAGGCAGAGGGAGCCCGGCCCTGCCCCCTTCCAGGACCCCTCGGACCTCTCATCAGCCCAGCACAAGCCCAGTGGGCAGCAGCTCAGCCCTGTGCCTCTCACTGTTTCCCAGCCGGTCGCAGTTCTACATTATGGTTTCTAATAGATATTTTATTATTTCTTATTTGTCAAGGGTTTGTGGCATGGTCTTCTGCTTTTTCCCTGCACCTAAACACAATGCAAGAGGATAGGGTCAAAAGAACCCTTTTGAAAGTCTGGTCACATCTCCCTCATCCTGCTCTGAGCAGGAACCTGAAGAGGACGCTCTGAATGTTAAAGGTTCCGGTTTTCTCCCTGAGCTCACCTCACCGAATTCTCAGTGACCCACTGTGAGCTGGGGAGTGATAAAAGCTTGGTTCAGAAATACCATTTTCAGAACCACATATCCTTTCCAAGTGAAAATTCTGGTCTTCGTCCACGTGTGTTTTGTCTCCCTTGGCTTGGAGAAATATAACCAATTTTCAAAGTCCAGCTCAGTTATGTAATTCTTTTTCTCATCGAGGGCAAGCAAGAACCCACTAGCTTGGGAACTTTCCTAATAACAATAGGTCATTAGATTTATGCATGCATCAGAAACTCATTGGGAAATTTCCCACTATTTAAAATACTTTCTGAAAACTTCACTGATTTGCTTTGGAGACAATAAAGGAAATAAGGGATATAAGCTATAAGAAATAGAAATAAAGAATCAAATATAAGGAGACAATAGTAGAAACAGAAAAATAAGTAAATGGGTGGATGTCTAGTGCAGGAGAACAGACTAGAAATGAAAGTAGCTAGAACTAAAGGGGGTAAAGGTAGAGAAGAAAGATATCAGTTGTGACATACTGAGAAGACAGGGGAAAATTCCAGTTGAATTGGATATGCAATCTGAGAAATGGAATGGAAGAAGAATGAATTTTTTTTTGCTTTTTGGGGTCACACTGGTGATGCTCAGGGGTTACTCCTGGTTCTTCACTCAGGAATTACTCCTGACAGTGCTCGGGGTCCATGTGGGATGCCGGGAAACCAAACCCAGGTTGACTGCGCTGTGCTATCACTAACTGCTGTGCTATCACTCCGGCCCCAGAATGAAATATTTTTGGCCTGTGCAACTGAATGAGAAGTGGTGCTGGAATTTACTGAGACTAAGGACACAAACTTAACAAGAGTGAGGGCCAAGAAAGGTTTGCGGAACTGAGACTATATAGAAACCAAGTTTCAGTGATAAAGACGTTGATTTTGAGATGCTTAGTAAATGATGACAAAGTTAGAAGAGATACAGGGGCTAGAGATGAACCTTTGGGGTTGTGAGAATGTATATGCAGTCATGGACTGCCTCAAGAATTAATGCAGAATTACAAAACATGATGTAAATAACTTGGTCTTAGATCACATAAAAAATTTGAAGTGGCACTGAGGAGGAAGATTATCAATTATAGAAAATTGAAGAGAGAACATGGAGAAAAGAAGGGAAATCAGAGATGGAATGCGCAGGAGTGCTAGCCAAGAAAGTATTTCATGCATAACAGATATATTCAGAATTCAAAGATGACTATTGGAACCTTCAGTAGAGTGACCAATATAAAAGCCTGATTGTAGTATGGACAAGAAAGAGGCAGAGTTAGCATGCAAAGAAAAAGAGTTCCTTAGCAAGAGTCTCTTGCCAAATTAACAAAGCAACGTTGGAATTGCCTTTCATGTTGTTCCTTAGTTCTGTACCGTTTTATTTTCAGCATGGCCTCCAGTCATTTCAATATTAAACTTCTGAGTTTGGTGTTGCAATACGTGTTTAATTTTGAGCAGTTTAAGTAGGAAATAAAAGAAGACAGAAACCAATCATGACTCTCAGACATGGGGCAGAGCTGCTCCTTCCTCTCCCTGTGCCCAGCTGCTCGTGAGGCACCTGGGAGGCATGGCGGGTTCTAGCCCTGGCCTGCCACCCCAGCTGAGCCTCACAACAAGCCAGACCACCCTCCCCTACTCCATGGAGCCTGCCATTTTCCACATCCGGACTTCCCTCTCATCACAACTCCACCCAGCAGACCAGACTATCACAGCCCGGATCATCAACAGCCACCCTGCACCAGTTTCTTTTCAATCCGGCCCAGGTATGCTGAACCAGAGACTCTCAGACATGGGGCAGAGCTGCTCCTTGCTCTCCCTGTGCCCAGCTGCTCGTGATGCACCCGGGAGGCATGACGGGTTCTAGCCCTGGCCTGCCACCCCAGCTGAGCCTCACAACAAGCCAGACCACCCTCCCCTACTCCATGGAGCCTGCCATTTTCCACATCCGACTTCCATCTCGTCACAACTCCACCCAGCAGACCAGACTATCACAGCCTGGCTTGCGTGGCAAGCGGCCGCGCCGGTTCATCAATATATGCTTTATTTAGAGGTGACTACAACAGTGTGCCACCTGCACGGCAAGCCTGGCAAGCTGCTTGTGTAGTATTTGATATGCCAAATACCAGTAACATTTATATTAGGTCATTCCCATGACCTAATAATGGTTTGAGGCTCTCTATGTTCCTGGAGCAAGCGGATGCCTTTGGGTTCTACTAGCATGAGACAGGACATATGGAGATATTACTGGTGCCCGCTCTAGCAAATAGATGATTAATGGGAAGATAGTGATAGTGATAGTGATAGAAACCAATCAGGTTCTTCAATTTAGAACTTTTCTCTAAACTATGTCATTAGCACTATGTTACAGTCATTATCTATATTAATATATGTCTTAAATCTTAGAAAACTAAGTTGAAAACACTGGCCAAACATTCAAGTAACAGACAAAAAATTTTAATTGAAAAAAGCTTTGAGGACATCATTTAGAAAGGAAAGTGAGAGAATTAATGTACTTAATATAATGACTTTTTCTTTTATGTTTTTCCTTTTGGTCTGGAGATACTAGACCACAAAATAAAATAAATGACCAACAGAAAAGTATAGCAAAGCTCACACACCAAAATTAATTTTATGGTGAATTTTCTATTTTATATATACTTTATTTTTTCCTAAGTGTTCCTCTGTTTGACTTTAACAAGGATATTAAGAGTAAGAACTATAATATTCAAGGAAAATACAGTAAACAAAGAGCAAAGGAATCCTACCTAAACATGTACTTAATTTTTAAACATAATTTTTTATTTTTAAACACACATTTAATTTTTCAAGATCATTTCCATTAAAGATCCAACTTATATAAACCTCTAGTTATACATTATCAATTCCTTTCTCTTAGAAGAAATATTTTTTACCAACAAATTATATTTTTGCTAGAGTGTTGTTTGGTCATGCCTTGTCTCTCCGCTCAGGGATCAGCTCTGGATGGGTCAGGGAACCTATAGAGTGCTAAGTATCGAGCCCAAGTTGGCAGCATGCAAAGCAAGAGAGTTACCTTGCTCTGCTAATTCTCCAGACTGACCTGATTTTTTGTTAATTTATTTCTTTTGTTTTTAATGCAACTAGTATTCACTGAATGCTTATGGAAGGCACCCTTAGGTGTGCCTTGATGCATCAATGAGCCAAAAAAAATAGACCCATTCTCTATGTAAGTGAAATTCTAATTCAAAACACAGCAAGAATTTGATATCACAAAAAAAAAAAAAATCCCCGAGGACTTTAGAAGGCAAATCTGAGGTAAAATGAAAGGTAGAGCTGGAGAAGGAGGCTCCAATTTTTAACAAACATAGAAGATATATACCTAGAAATATATTTCTATTTTTAACAAACAGAAGAAATATGCCTAGAAGAAATATACCTGGCAATTTTAAGAAACAGCAAAGAGAACAACCTATTTGAGGAAATTAATGGAGAACTAATGAGAATAGAGTGATATTAGCTACCCTATATTTGTGTAGACACCCTGTACGTGTGTGTGTGTGTGTGTGTTGATGCTAGAGTTCATGCATGTGCACTTGGTAACATGCACTGAATGATAGTGGAAATTATGAGAATGAAATAGTGAAAGGGGAGAAGTAAGTAGGGAGAGGTAGGAGTATGGAGACCAATTAGCAGGCCAGACAACCCAACAACCATGGGTTGTCTAAGCAAGAGACAGTGGTGACTCAGACCATACTGCTGGCAAGCAGTGGCTGGATTATTTTAAGACAAAACATTTTTTAAGGTTTTTTTCATAGCTACATACACATCCCACCCACTATATAGACAACACTCTCCTTGAAGCCAGGATTTATGGTCATGCTTACATTTCCAACAGAGGGATACTCAAAAAAATATGATAAATGAATTACATGTCACTAGACAAAGAATCTAGCATATCAATACTTTGGCACACAATCCTCTATTTCAAGACATAGTTATCAATGGACAATAGCACCACCAAGAGCTTTAACTTTGAATAAAAATAGCAAAAACAATTTACATACTGCATCACTGATGGCAGAATAATATAAAGGGAAAGATGTCCTTCATATGCATCAGCTTTATTTAATTGCTTGCAAGACTCTAGGAATAATCTATTGCGACTGTATTTTTTTTCAGCTTTCTACTTAGAGGTAAAATAATAACCAAGTGAGAGAAATTTCTGAAGAACATAGGTTCACAATAAGTTTTGTCATGGCAATATTTATCATTATAAGAACAGGTTGAATGACATTCCATAATGCTAATCCTTACTGTAGTTAACACTGCAGGGAAGAAATCTATCTCTGTCTTCAAATTCCATTATAATAATAAAATGAAAACTACAAATGCATAAAAATAAATAACTTGTCTAGTACATATAGTATTTGGCATTACAATAGCCAAGTGAAGCTATCACTTGCTATTAAATCACAAATTTCTGAAACTTCAATATGGCAAGAAGGAAATTCCTTCAAAAAAAAAGTATCTGCAATAATGTCCATTCATAGTTATAGTATATAGCTAAAGAACTTTTCACCTCTAATAAGGTAGACCGGTTTTAAATGCAACTTTTAATTTGGGTTTAGAATTTTTATAAAAAGGTGTAATACTCAGTGTGGAAATAATATATGTATACATACAAAAAAGTAGGATGAAGGCATATTTTAATATCTCTTGAAAATATGTCTGAATCTGTGTTCGATACTGATGTAATGCTGAGTCTGTAAAATCAAGAGAAATTTTTTATGTATTTCAGAGATGTCCTCTCAATATTCCTGAAGGATCACTGTGAATGACTATTTTATATTAAATCTAATCAAAAATATTAGTCAGAATTGGAGGTTAATGTTTTAGATAGTAGCTTTTCCATCAAATCGCTTCACAAATATTTATCCAGCAACTTAATATTTCCTGGCCAAAAATTATAGTCACTCCCTTTTGAAAAAGTTAATATTTAGAGGAAACGAGACAAACATTCAGTGGAACATGTCATAGACTTAGAAATCCAACGTGCTATGGCCACCCAGCTTGGGGATAACCACTGGTGGTGTCAATGAGTGAAAGAGGTAGTTTGGAGGTAGGAGAATCATTCTAGATGCTAAACGGAACCAAAAACAAGAAACAATGAGGGTGTATACATAGAAAATGACAGCAAGAATGGAAAAGAGCAAATGCAAGGTATATTTAAGAAATAGACCATAAAATAGATGGTCTTGTCTGCTCAATGAAAATGGGAGGAGGATAAAAAAGGCGCTTAAAACAACTGCTCCAATTAAATACAGGCAAAAAGATATACATGACAACCCTTTAATGTATGTTCTGCAATCCATAGTCTAGAAGGGAAGGAAAAGAGAAAGAGAGAGAAGGGAAAGAAATAAAGAACCTGCCATGGAGCAGGGCTGGGGGGGGGGGAGGGAACTGGGTAGTTGGTAGAGGGATGGGTGCTGGAAAACTGTATGACCAAAACCCAAATATGAACTTTTTAATTGTATATCTTTGTAATTGTATATCTCACAGTGGTATAATAAAATACTTAAAAATTTTTTTTTAAAAAACAACTGCTCCAGTTTGAGAGGTTTAATGGTTAGCTATAGTGTATGATTAAGAAATAAATGGTGAAAAGCAAAATAAGAATAACAACAACAGGGTCGGAGCGATAGCCCAGCGGGTAGGGTGTTTGCCTTGCACGCGGCCGGCCTGTGCCAGCCTGGGTTCGATCCCGGCATCCCATATGGTCCCCAAGCACCGCCAGGAGTAATTCCTGAGTGCAGAGCCAGGAGTAAACCCTGAGCATTGCCGGGTGTGGCCCAAAAAGCAAAAAAAAAAAAAAAGAATAACAACAACAACAAAATAAATTACATTTTTGTAAATCAGAAGATGTTGGGGCAAGAAGGATAGTAGAAGGGTTCAAGTTTTTGCCTTACAAGTGACCAACCCAGTCAATGCCAGATTCTCCAAGTCCTGCAGGGAGTAATTCCTGAGCACAGAGCCAAGAATAAGCCATGAGTACTGCTGAATACATATATTTCAAAAGCCAAAAGTAAATAAATATATACAAACAAAATGATCATAAAATAAAAATATCTGGGATAAGGAAAACAACCCGGAATGCTGAAGTGCATAATTCCTGGCATGTACTATGCCCCAAGTCCATTTTCTGTTTGTTTAGTTTGGAGTCATATCTGGCAGTGCTCAGGGCTTAGATCAGACTTGAGCTCAGCAATCAGGTGAGGTGTAGACATTTGTGATGCCTGAGATGAAACCGGGTCAGCTTTGCACAAGACAAGCACTCTACAAGCTGTAGTATCTCTTTGGCACCTAGGCACTAAGTCTGATGCCAGCACCATAAACCCTCTCTAGCACAATGAGGCGCTCACTCCAGTAGCATTTCCAGAGACAATGTGCACCTGCAGCATATACAGTGGCAGGACCAACCTCCCTCCTCACAATGACAATAGAAGCTGTTTATTTTTAATTTTTGCTTTTACTATACGTTAATGCTATTTTAAATTTTATATGATTCGTTAGGTTATTTTGGTGGTCTGGGAATACATGAACATTTTTCGTATGTAGTAGTGGTCACTGCATCTTTTATTTCCCATTGACTTTCAAATGGTTTAATTGGAACGTTCTACTTTCAAATAGCGGGCTTAGCCTGTATTGAAAAGATAAGGACTAGTAACCAGGATAAAGGTATTAAATTATTTGTGTATGGTAGATATTTTCTAATTTTAGGTCACTTGATCACTTGACATCCCGTTATTCATCGATTTGCTCGGCGTGCACCAGTAACATTTCCATTTGACCCTATCACGTGCCAGTGTAGCCCAATGGCATCTGGGGACTGGCCATGCATGCAGGTGGCGGCGCAGCGTGGCGGAGCGCAGCGTGGCAGCAGCGAGTGGCGACAGTGAGGCCTGGGAGACCCTTGGCTGTGGCCTCCATTCCCGGGCGACTCCGGTGGAGCCTCAGACCCAGTCCACAGGGCAACATGATGACCGACACCTGGCAGTCATCTTTCTTTACCATCTTTATAGCCGCTATGTTCGCTGCGCTCAACAAGGACCACCAATGGGACAATGGGGGCACAGGCGATTTGTCCTCTGCCTACATGGAGCGGCTGAAGGGCATGTCCTGCTTGTCAGAGCGGAGAGCGACGTCACACTCAGCGATGCTCAGGGGTTACTCCTGGCTCTGCACTCAGGAATTACTTCTAATTTTAGGCCTTACAATTAATGATACCTTAATGCAATTAAAAGTATGGCTTTATCTTGAATGTGTTCTTTCTACTCTACAACACACAACGAAGATCTTACCACTAAGTGTTTTGGTGACTGCCAACAAAAAGGAATTAAAAAAATATAAAAACAATAATCTACTTTATTTACAAATTGATAGTAATGACACCTTTTTCAGATGCAAATTTAAAACTCATTTATTTATTAAAATTTATATACAGTTTGGTTTTGGTTTTGGTGGTTTCGAGAACATCATGCGACAATTAGAATGGGAAGGAATGGGAGTGAAGTTAGACGGTTGGCGACTACACCACCTCCGCTTCACTGATGACATCGTTCTAATACCAAACATTAGCCAACCCACACAAATGCTGGCTGACTCCAACCGAGAATCAGGAAAGATAGGTCTACAGCTGAATCTCAACAAAACTATGTTTATGAAAAATGAACTAGTTCCAGAGGCCCCATTCACTCTCAATGGAACAAACATCTCTGAATGCAGCTGTTATGTGTACCTAGGTCGAGAACTCAACATGATGAACAATCTAAAACCTGAG
This sequence comes from Cryptotis parvus, assembly GCA_021461705.1. NCBI lineage: Eukaryota > Metazoa > Chordata > Mammalia > Eulipotyphla > Soricidae > Cryptotis > Cryptotis parvus. The sequence goes on along the minus strand of JAJIBD010005475.1, from coordinate 68,047 downwards.
CTGCACAGGAGGAAGAATGCAGCATGGAATACCTTCAATAGCATCGAAGAAATAGCTAAAGGGATAAAGAATCTCTGGCTCGAACACATCTCTTAGACTCCACCATTCTCCCTGCATTAACATATGCCTCAGAGACCTGGACCCTACTAAAGCAGGAATGGAATGCTATTGAGGTCTCCCAAAGAGGAACTGAAAGAGCTATGCTTGGAATATCATGCCTCACTCAAGTGAGAGAAGGAATCGGAGTTTCGGCCTCCATCAACGATCCAGAGTCAGGGATGCTGTCATGTTTGCCAAGGCATCAAATATCAGATGGGCTGGACATGTAATGTGATTTAGAGATGACCACTGGACTAGAGCCATTACCAACTGGATCCCATGGGACGTCAAAAGATCACGCTGCCCACCTATAAGATGGTCAGACTTCTTTGTCAAGACTCTGAAGGAACGGTTTGAGGCTCTTCGTATTCCTGAAGCAAGCAGATGCCCTTGGGCTACACTGGCATGTGATAGGGTCAAATGGAAATGTTACTGGCGCCCGCTAGAGCAAAATGATGAATAACAGGATGTCAAGTGATCAAGTGAAATACAATTTAATACATTTGTTAAATTTTATTAATCAAAAAAAATTATTATTCAAGGACAGACCTTCATTAAAAATATAAAAATAATCTTTCATATCATTTTCCATCCATTGGATCAGAACTGGTTACATTCTCCTGTGGACAAGAATATGTAAACTAAATAGATTTGAGAGAGATTCCCTGCATTTGCTATAGCTCCTTGCTATATCAAATGTCTGAAATAAGATACACAGGGCATAACTGCTACCAGTTCTCCCTGTGCTCAGCTGATCATGAGGCATCCAGGAGGAAAGACGAGGTTTAGCCCTGGCCCGCCATCCCAATAGAGCTTCGCAAGAAGTCAGAGGAAACCCCATACCATAAGGGCCGCCATTTTCAATATTTGGACTCTACAGCTCATCAGAGCTCCACCAAGAGATAAGCCCATCTCTCCGCATTGCAGTTCATCAGTAAATGCACTGAGAGCCTACTAAGCATATACCACCTACATGGAAGAGCCTGGCAAGCTACCCATGTCATAGTTGATATGCTAAAAACCAGTAACAATTATAGACCTAAATCCCATGACTGGAATAAATTTTTTGAGGCACTTCATATTCCTGGTGTGAGCAGATGCCCTGGGGCTACAGTAGCATGCAACAGGAAGTATGGAGATGTTACTGGTGCCTGCTTGAGCAAATCAATGAACAATATGAAGACAAGTCATGCAAGTGATCACTTGTCATTTCTGCATTATCCCCAAGTAACCTATTTATAAATCTATGATAAAGACACCAAAAATTTCCAAGAAATGAATCCCTTCTCAATAAGAATATTCTGCATTAAATATCTGACATATTAATGTTGCAATGCTCATCAAATATATCCTGCAGTTTCAATGACAACAAAAATATTGGAACAATGTACTATTACAATGTTAGTAATATGTATCATTTAAAAATCTTTAACCCTAGAAACATAAATGGTAAATGTTTATATCTATTATATAATTATACATTAATAATAAATCAACCTTTTTAGATTACATAGCTATAATCTGTCAGTCACTTGATCACTTGACATCCCGTTATTCATCGATTTGCTGGAGCAGGCGCCAGTAATATTTCCATTTGACCCTATCATGAGCCAGTGTAGCCCAATGGCATCTGCTTGCTCTAGGAATACGAAGAACCTCAAATCATTCGTTCAGGGTCTTGATGAAGAAGTCTGACCATCTTGTAGGTGGGCAGACACGTGATCTTTTGATGTCCCATGGGATCCAGTCAGTAACAGCTCTAGTCCAGCAACCATCTGCAAATCGTATTACATGTCCAGCCCACCTGATTTTTGACACCTTGGAAAACGAGACAGTGTTCCTGACTCTCAATTGATAGTCGGAGGAGGTCGGAACTCCGGATTCCTTCTCTCACTTGAGTGAGGCATGATATTCCAAGCATAGCTCTTTCAGTTCCTCTTTGGGAGGCTCGAATAGCATTCTCATCCTGCTTTAGTAGGGCCCAAGTCTCTGAGGCATATGTTAATGTAGGGAGAACAGTGGAGTCGAAGAGATGTGCCCAGAGCCGGAGGTTCTTTGTCCTTTTAGCTATTTCTTCGATGTTCTTGAAGGCATTCGATGCTGCTCTCTTTCTCCTGAGCAGCTCAGATTTTTAGGTCATTCATCATGTTGAGTTCTCGACCTAGGTACACATAACTGCTGCATTCAGAGATGTTTGTTCCATTGAGATTGAATGGGGCATCTGGAACTAGTTCGTTTTTCATGAACATTGTTTTGCTGTGATTCAGCTGTAGACCTGTCATTTCTCATTGTCGGTCGGAGTCAGCCAGCATGTCAGCTTGGCTAATATTTGGTGTTATTAGAACAATGTCATCAGTGAAGTGGAGGTGGTGTCAACATTTCAATATAAACAGTTTTTATTTACTTACTATAATGAAGGAAGCTCTCTGCATCCCAGCAATAACAAGCATTGTTTATATTAGTGTTTCTCAGATTCCAGGTCATGACCCATTTGTAGATCCTAAAATTCATGTGGTGAGTCATTATAATAAAATGAAATAGAATGCAAAAGATTACACAACAGAAAAGTATATTATATTTCATCAGTGCATGTATAATTTTGTGTAATTTTTGTGCTAGTATGTATATTGATATCTAATGAAAATTATTTCTAACCAAGAGTCTCATTCAAAAGAAATTTAAAAGCAACTGGTTTAAACAACCTTGTCCATAGATGTTGTTGAGAAATGTCAGGGGTTTGCAGGCTCAAATACAAAGTGAAAATACATCATAAGAAATGTGAAGATTTATTTTTGTACAACAGCTCTCTGAAAACCAAGTACTCACTTATTGCAAGCTGTCAAATATCTTCCAGAATAATACTTAACAAATAGGATCAAAGGTTTCTCTCATTATATGTTTTGTTACTAAGAATATTCTCACTTTCTTGATTCAGTTTGCTATTTAGTCGTAATTATGGACACGAGTCTCATTTAGTTACATTAATATTATATTTAATTTGAGAATAAATTCAGAAGTTGAGATATAAAACTCACTGTGAGTCCTTAACCCATGAGAACCGTTTGAAGAATGTAACAATAATCTTCATGAAAAACATTAAAATGCATGCTATTATTATGTATAACCTATGCACATACTGCAAATACGTTATGAAAGTAGAGATTTAAGTATGTATAAACTTCGATATCCCACTGTACTTAAAGAATAAAAGAACACAAGTAAAATTCTAAAGACAACACTTCACTGCAAATTTATGAGAATTCAAGAAAAAGAGTATACAGAAAACACAATGCCTAAATTATACCACCAAGAATAGGATAAGTTTTATCCATAGAACTGGTGAAAACCTTTGCCTACTAGAAACTACCAGGTATTCCTTGCCCTGTGATTCTTTTCCTCATACTTCTGTAAATAAATTTAAATTCAGTAGTTACCAACAAATGATCAGTCATGAGTTTACCTGAACTAGTTTTCATCAGAGAAAAATAAATTAAGTGTAAAATTTATATTTTATTTCTATTATTCCTTTCCTTAGGTTCTTTATGTTTTTAAAAATCCATAATATAATTCTATGAGAGTTAACATAATAGATTGTAACAGCTGTTATGGTCTATTGTGTAAATAAGTAATTACAGAATTTACAGACTATCATGTAAATATGTAATTATGGACTTTTTAAAATGTGCATTATTTACTCGATAGTCTATCGTTTACATATGTAATTATGGACTTTAAAACATGTATTATTTACTCAGTCTGTAACAGCTCCTTGGGACAGAGTCGTTCTGGCCTATCGGGTAAACATGTAATTACAGAAAATTTTTAAATATGTATTATTTATCTGATAGTGTGGCTACAGATTATCACATCCATATGTAATCACAGATTTTTAAAAAATGGTTATCATTACTTTGTTTAATGCTTCCACAACTCAAAAGCTTTCAGTTCATGGATCCGTTCTCCAAAATCATGCAGATTTCATTGTATAGAATGTATGCAAAGAACAGCAATTTTCTGCAAAATCACCCAAGTAAATTTTTGAGTTTCCCAAAGACATTACATAAAGAACTGACTTCCCAAAGAACAATTTATTTAGAAAGAAGATATTTTATAGCAGCCTCTAGATTATGGTTTGGCATTTTATTTTACATGGTTATCTACATTGCCATAACATATATTTTAAAAAGCCAGAATCTCTTAACATATTTGATTTCTTTAAGGCTGGAATGCACTTCACCTGTTATCTTATTTCATAGATACTATGTCACTAGAACCATGACTTAAACCACTAATCAATTCCTATAGTGTAAATATTACCACCAAAACCAACTTCATTTCACCAAAACGAAGTCACATAGCTTAAAGTGTCATTTAACTTCAAACCATAATCGCTGGTAGAGCAATTTCTGTTAAATGCATGACACTGCCTCTTTGAACATTTTGAATTTCAGTTATGAACCTGTAGCATCTCATTTGCCATTGACCTTAAGAGAGGAAAGAACAAAAGCCCACTTGCTAAGGATATATCAGCTGTTTAAACCTTATAATTCAACACCTTCAATGAAGTGCCACTGAGAAAGTTTTAGTGATCTCTTCACTCAATCAGAAAATTCCTCAACTTAATCAAGCAACCTTTGGACTGGGAGTAGGGAAGACATTTTGTTTGGGATGTTGGATAGGTCCATCAGTCTTACAATGACTTATAAAAACCTTGTAAAAAGGACTTTGTAAAAAAGACCTATGAAAATGACAAGAAAATTTTACAGATGATTTAAGTATCAGATGTGTGGTTGGACTTCTAGATCTATTCTTATCCTCTGATTCTACAAATAAGTGAGATAAATACATATCGCATTTCAAAAAGTTATCCACAGTTTCACAGTTGTGTATTAAATTTAATTGCCATATTTAAACTGAGCAGTACCTTGCAAGCTCAGCTAATCAACTCGAGATGGATCTTTAAAAGAAATGCTCATAAGCATGAACTCAGATGCAACTTAAAACCAAAATTTAGGGGATTAAAGTCAAGTATTTTATTGAAATAACAAATTTAAATATTGCTCTGAACTAAAATTAAAAACCTAAAACCTTTGTTTATTTCAGTTTTTCTAAATCTTTAATTGTATGTTTATAGATAAGTCATAAAGATTAATACTAATTACAATTATTGTCTATTATTTCAAATACCATTTCTAATTTCATCTTTATTGGTAGATATACCAACATCATCAAACACAAAGGACCAGTACATGTATCTATATTTAATTCCTTATATATAGATAGTACTAAAAATAGCATACGATATGGTCAATAAAATAAACTGCTAAGATAGAAGAGCTCTTAGGAAATAGGATATTATACACATGTTTGGACTAGGGAACTGACTCAAAGGGCTGAAGCCCATTTTACATGCAAGTGCTCCAGGTGCCATCCTGACACTACATGATTCCCTGAGCACTACTTGGAAAAGCACCAAAAACAATCAATAACTACTACCACCCACCAAACCCTAAATCCAGATACATTTGTCTAAGTTGCTCAAAAAAGTTTTGTTTCATTTCACCACCTGGTAGAAGGCAGGACCTTCCACACACACTAAATTTTAGTTGCACAGAGATTATCAAGACTTGACATCATGGGTTGTATACCTTCAGGGAGAGATTGTGTTACCCAGTGTTAAAATTTCCATGTAGAGCAAAACACAAAATATACATTACATTCAAGTATCACATGGCCAACGACTGCCTAGAGCGTGCCAGGAAGAGGGCAGGTGTCGCCTGCCAGTACTGCGATTTAATATCCTGCTATAAAAAGCACTAGGAGGCTCCTGTTCATCTGAAACCTAGAACCTGTAATAAAAACAGTGAACAATTCAAAATTGGCACATTATTCCTACTGACTGTTTATGTGCCAGGATTTTTTTTTTAAATCTTGCTGTAAACAGCATACACTTCCCATCAACAACTAAAGCTCCTCTTGTTTTTAAGGTGGACTTTTAGGTACTGATTACAATATAGGAGATTCCAGTTTCTTTGGTTTGAGGAAACAAGTACCAGTGGTTACTTGGGAACCCACTTATTCTGAGTTTGTTAAGTCTAAACTACATAATTTTAGACAAAGTAACTGTAGCAATTAACGACCTGAGGCACAAAAATGTGTAAGGTAAGCCAGAATGTTTAAAGGTTCATTTCAACCAGGTGCACCTAACTTTAAACAATAAATGCATCCCAGGAGTGAGGTGAAAATAAAATACACATAAATGGAATATTATTTTAAACTAAGTAGGGATATAGTTACTTAAAGGAAGGAAGTTTTAAGTGGTTCTTTGGTATTGTGAATGACTTCTTAGCAACTTGTCAGTTTATGATGTATGAATTTTTAGATCTCAAGTTGTAAAGTGGTATATATACATACATTTATATATATATGTGTGTTTTACTTAATACTATATATCTATAAAAATTCTGAAAACTATATTGATAAGATCAAAATAAACAGTAAAATAATAGTAAAAGCATCATCATTTAGTTTTAATTTATGGATTTTCTTGAGTTGAAAGGAACCAAGATATATTTTCTGGGAAAGGGCTATATTTGAAAATTAAAAACAAAGATTTTCACATCTGCAGTTAGTAATCTGTGAAGTGGGAGTGCCAAGTAGTAAAACTCTGTGTACACTTAACTGCAACAATTAATATGGAGCTATTTTCAAGGTGGGATTGTGGGCATTAGAATCTCTAGGGATGGGTTATTTTGCCCATGCATTAAATCCTCATTTTGTGTGAACTTAGTGAAAAAATGGCAATATGTTCTGTCAATGGTTCCTAGAGCATGAAGATGTCTTTCTTTTTCCCCTGAGCAAACATAGTAAGATTTGTGCTGAATTTTATGGATGGAGTGCAAAGAAAGTATGTGCTTTTCACTGTGTATTGGAGGTTCTAAGGATAAAATTCAAATCCTGTATGGAAATAAAGATGATCTAAGGATACAGAATTGACTGATTGTACAATCAGTGGATTTACATACTTAACTGTGTTCAGATTAAACCTCTCTAACATAATTACTAGAGAGAAATAATTTAATTTTTACATTATTTTAATTAGACCATGGTGATTTCAACAGATGTTTGTAGATATACTTTAAAAGGGGTTTTTGAGGCCTAAGTACAGTAGGCTCAGGAACTTGCCTTGCATATGAACCTCTCCCCACCCAGATTCCAACCCCAGTGATCCCTAAACGAGCCCTGAACGCTACTGAGTGTGTGTGCAAAGCAAGCAAACAGAAAGTTTTCTGTTTATTATTCTCTTTTGAATTCACAAGTATGATGGGCTCAGGACAGAGTAAATAGAGTGAATACTTGAGTAAATAGAGTGAATACTGCTTTTGTAAGAATACATTCAGATGCCATAATACAATCAAGTATATGTTTATTTTGTTCTAATAAAAGAGAGATAATTTCAGGATAGAAAACAAATACACATATTGATAATAAACAAAAAATATCTAAGGTATTTTAGAGCAGATAGAGACAAAAAACAGTGTGTAAACCAATTAGTTTACATGCCAAAAAGTACCAAATCCCTCAGTTCAGAGCCCCTATTCCTATGAATATTCTACATATATCAAAGAGGAGGACCATTTTGATCAGAATCAACTTTCAGTAATTTGATACCAATGGCCTTCCAAACATATCTTGATCACTTCACTTGATCACTTGAATCCCGTTATTCATCGATTTGCTCGAGCGGGCGCCAGTAACATTTCCATTGGACCCTATCACGTGCCAATGTAGCCCAATGGCATCTGGTTGATTCAGGAATATGAAGAGCCTCAAACCGTTCCTTCAGGGTCTTAAAGATATCTATCTTTCCTTAAAGATATCTATCTTTCCTTAATGCATGCATAGATAAAAACAAAGTTGTCTTTCAAAGGAGATGTTGAAGAACACATCACCTTGGAATTCCTAGTACAAAAAACATTCTCAGTTCTGGTCAACAATGTAGAGAGGCTCTTCATAAATCATCACAATGCAGTTACTTTAACTATGGACTTCTGTCCTTATGTGAATCCCTGGCCTTATAATTTTGTATGTTTGCTTGTTTTGCAGGTGGGGGAACATCTCAGAATTTTAGCAATCTCAGCAATTTTGACCTAGTAATCTAGTATTCTTGTTTTGTTTTACTTATTTATTTTCTTCAATTTCAATTTTACTACTATAATTCTTTGGATAGAATAAAATTTTAGGGATAATTTAGTCAAACCACTGCACTTTAAAACTGAGAAAACTGGGGCTGGGAGTAGTATGGTGAGTATAGTGCTTGCCTTGCACACAGCCAACCCTGTTTAGATCTCTGGAACCTCATAAGGTTCCTCAGGGTCTGTCAAGAGTGATCGCTGAGTACAGAGCCAGGAGTAAGCCCGGAGTACCACAGAGTGAGGTCCCCTTATCCCTCAAATTTTAAAAAATGAATAAAATAAAATTAAGAAAGCTAAGGCCTAGAAAGTTGACACAATTTGTTGTTTTTTATTGTTTTTTGGGGGGGCTATGCCTGGCAGTACTCAAGGTTTAATCTTGGCTCTTTGCTTAGGGCTTACTCCTGGAGGGCTTGGGGACCTCATGGGATGCTGGGGATCAAACTTGGGTCAGCCTCATGCAAGGCAAGTGTCTTACTCACAGTAATAACAGTATGGTCGAGAAAATTGACGTGATTTAAACTAGAGTTAGTGGAGCTCCAAGAGAATGGAAAGCAAGATGGAAGATTCTGGATGTGTTAACTTAATACTCACCAGTTCTCCCTACCCAAAAAATATTGACAATTTAGTAATGTTTAAAATTGTTGCCAAACTTGCCCAAAATCATAATACTGTAGGAAAAAAATGGGAAAAGTAATTTGCCAAAATGGTCAATTTAGCAAAGAATTTGAAGAACTGACAATTTGCCTAATTCACCAAGAACTCATTTCTGTAAAAAAATTGCTTTTAGATCAATAGTAGCTAAAGGTTTTGAAGATTATTTTTAAAGTTTTAGTTTTTATTTTGTTTTTCATGGTATTTTAGGAATTTTAAATTCATTTGCAGTGGGGATTATTATATATCATACTCGAGATCCCAATTATATGGTTCATTATAAAATTTCTCCTGGGTATTCCTGCTTTTATCTTCTTGCTCATATTGCTCTTCTTTCATCTTGAATATTCCTCCAAACTCGAACCAAGTCAACATAACAAAGAGATAAGAAATTTTAAAGTCTTGCACTTTACACAATTACAAATACAGTTGCTTGGGATGATGAAACAAATGACTTACATTTATAAGTTTTAATTTAGTCATTTTGTTTGTTTTTATGTTGCCATAAAAACCAGCAGCTCTATACCCATTGGGGTCGGAGCGATAGTCCAGCGGGTAGGGCGTTTGCCTTGCACGTGGCCGGCCTGTGCCGGGTCTGGGTTCGATCCCCGGCATCCCATATGGTCCCCGAACACCGCCAGGAGTAATTCCTGAGTGCAGAGCCAGGAGAAACCCCTGAGCATTGCCGGGTGTGACTCCCCCACCACCAAATAAAGAAAAAAAAAACAGCAGCTCTGTAGCTTATTAGTTTACTCAAACCAGTTAAAGGTCAGTTCCTAAGTTTCGAATTTCAAGCATATTTTTAAATGCTTACATATATTACATGCAGTCCACTTGATTTATTTAGATAACAAGCCTAAAAAATGCACAAGAAATAGGACATAAATTAAAAGAGAACAGAAACACACCTTATTCTTAAAATTTAAGGTCCATGTTATAAGACAAGTACAATATTGTGACTTGAAATAAATGAGTTGAAATTCCCAAAAGTCAACAGACTAATACTTTGGGAAAATTTGAAGTACACTTCTGTGAGAGCATATCAAATTGTTGATGTGAACTGACTGTAGCAAAATTAAAACTCAGAGAGTCCAAATAAATTAAAATTAAACCTTGAGTATACCCAAAGGTGCTGAAGTCATTTTACACAAAAGAATTTGCTACAAACTATAGGAAAGTTTAATAGAATGAAGGTTTTGATAAAATAGTAATTTAGAAAAGTGGTCATTCCATGAATTTTTCTATAGAGAACTTGGATTTTTGTGAACTGATTTTGAGAGATATTTTTTGGGGGGACAAATAGCAATTCAAGGAACAAATCTATATGTCTTTTTCTTTGTTAACTTAATGTGCTTGTAATCACCAGGAACAGAAACTATCTGCTAACTCCAAAACTCACATTTTAACCTCCATTGTAATCACCTATTAAAATATTATTATATATACATAGACATACATATAAAAACAAACATAGATAGATAAAGAGATAGATAGATAGATAGATAGATAGATAGATAGATAGATAGATAGATAGATAGATAGATAGATAGATAGATAGATAGATAGATAGATAGATAGATAGATAGATAGATAGATAGATAGATAGATAGATAGATAGATAGATAGATAGATAATGGCATAGCAAGATTCACTGGTTTACAGCTTATAGAAGTCTCGTGATTTCCTAAATATGAAGAGTGATAAAGTGTCTCTTATAACGTGAATGTGAATGAGGCATTTGGAAAACAAAAGGTGGGAACTGATTGTTCCTCTTGGTCTTCTTTCTAAACAATCAGTTCCCACCTTTTGTTTCAAGGAGGGGGAGGAATGGGCATTGGTTCAGTTGCCGACTATCAGTGACTTAATTAAGCATCCATAAATATTAAGTTTCCCTTAAAATAGAAGGGCTCAGAGATCTTCTAAGCAAACACAGAGGTTTAGAAACACATGTTATGCCTGCAAAGGGCATTAAAGCTCCCGCTTCCTTCTCCACACACTGCCCTATGCATTTTATGCTGGTGGGCCTCTGGGAACTTCTGTGAAGTGGAGAGGAAAAGACAGCCACTTTCTCTCAATCCACCTCTGCCACCCCGGACAAGCTGGAAACACTAGGGCTAATAAAGTCTGCCACAAGACTCTTCACAGAACAAACTGCAATCCTGCCGCCCCACTAGGTAGCTGGCAAGCCACATATGATGCTATTGTTAGGGTGGTTGCCAAGAGACTAGAACTGAGATTGGTAGATGATCTTCCTTCCCTTGGCCTTTGCTCTTGTTGGAGCTTCTCTCACAAGTGGGTCTAGCCTTCTGAGTCTGTTGGTCCCAGGACAGGTATAGACTTATGTCAGACTTTAGTTCCTGAGTTCACAATATGGACTTTTTGCAGCCTCAAGGCTATTGGTTTTATCACTTCCCAAGGAATTCCATTGACTTGGGGCCCTTTCCTATCTACCTCCATGCCTCACATCTCTCTTAAGTGGTTCAGTTATGTGTACTTTGTAATAAGAAAGTGATCTACAACTAAACCAGTTTCTGCATTCTGTGAGCTGCTCTAGCAAATTAATTGAATGTGAGTAGGTGGTCCTCGGAAGCCTCTGATTAATGAAGTCAGTCATGTGTGTGGGTTTGCAACTGGTTTTTTGAAGCTTTGGGAGGCTAAGCCCTTATCTAACCCTAATTTTATTTCTGGGTAGATAGTGTAAAAACTGAGTTAAACATTTGGACACCTGCTCTCGGTGTCAGAGAATTGCTTATTGTGGAGAAGCTTCTGCATATACACACACTTAGGAACTGGGTCCAGGAACCATATAACCACTGGCTATAAGATAAAGTTCAGATATTTCTGAAGTCCTTCCGAACTAAAGTAACTGGGACTGAAAACTTTAGTTTTTTCAAGCAGTTCCCTTTAAATATATTAAAAGAAGTGTCTATTAAATAAAAATCTCATTGTTGAGTTTAATGCAAATCTTGCTCTATATGTCTCAATAGAAGAGTGAGATAACAATGTGATTTTTGACTTGTCTAGCGAGACACAGCCTTTCCTGATACCAAAAACTTTAATTTGAGCAAGACTCCGATACATTTATATTCATATCGTGTGGATCTGTCTGGCCACAGTTAATTTGAGCATGTCATTTTATTCCCTCTACAGAATATCTAAAGGTTTAAGGCAGATTCAGGAAGACTTTTCTTCCTGAAACACAAACACTTATACAACACTCTCATTAAGTGGAACTTTCACATCTGCACTGAAGTGAAAATAGAACTTAAAGCTCTGTCCTGCCTACTGTATGTCAAATAACAGAGATGAGATATGTAATTTTTGACAATGCAATTTTATTCAGGATTTTGAAGGAGAGTTAGGCAAGTTGTGAAGCTCTACAGCCAGTAATTCATATACTACTATATAGTAGTTTGTAAGAGAAACTCATATACCTTAAAATATTTAATAAAGACCAATTTTTACCTATTACTCTAATATGGCTTTATCTCAGCTTGTCAAAGACATTAAAAAGCTGCACCTCTGTAACCATTATGCTAAAACCACTATGAGGGCTGAGTATAAAGCATGGAGATAGTAGCAGACCTGGTCTTTGGGAGCCCTGGATCTAAACACAAGCATTAAAAAGGCAGAAAAGAAAAGAAGACCACTTCCAAGTTGTCTGGAGTCACAAGTATTTTGATGGTGAATAGAAACAAAAATTATTTGGTAGAATTTTTAGGTAGAAATCGTTTTGAGTTTACATCTGCCTACAGAAACATAAGTCGCATATATAATCTTTTAAGTTTCTATAGCTATCCTTTACAAAGAGAAGAGAGATAAGTAAAATTGATTTTGAAATACTTTATTATCTCTCAGTGTATCCAAATATTTAGCATTTCAAGATGCAATTAGTAAGTAATGATAAGATTTTTCTTTTTTCCATAATGTTCTCAAAATATGGTATATTTTATACTAACATGACAATTCAATCTGTACTAACCAGTATTAAATCACAACATATGTGGCTGGATGTTACTATATTAGAGAACACAAGTCTGGAACCCAACAGTTCACTGGCAAAGGAAAGACATTTTGAAGGTAATGGAATCAATTGCTTTTTTTTTTCTGTATTGGACTAGACTACAGTTTGTTTAATTATTTGAATGCTAAAAATCTTCTAAGTCTTAATTGGAAAGCATGCCTTTTTTATATCTTATTTATATTTTCAAACAATACATTGTTTGGGCTCTCTGCTGATTTTAAAACCTTTTCCTTGATATGCAAAATCAAATGGGTTTTAAAAAAGGAGCTGCCTTTCCTTTCTTCCACTCCAAGTCCAACTATCTCTTAGTGCTTTCTCCAATGGAAAATAGCATTCAAGAAAGTGCTGTGCATTTTTACTTAAGTACAACATTGTATTCTGATTATTTTTAAAATTAATCTTTAAATTTGAAAATTTTAATAAAAAAAATCCCAAACACTTTGAAATTGAATTACAGAGCTCAGAGAAGTAGGTTAGGAAGTAAAGGGTTTTGCTTGTATGTGGTTGCATTTACCTTGACCCTGATTTGACTCTCTCTGGTAACACCATAGATGATTGCCACCCCCCAAGCATTTCCAGAGAGTACTCCTGAATACAGAGCCAAGAACAGCCACTAAGAGCCACTAGGTGTGGCCCACTCCACATCCTCTCAAACTGCACTGCATCCATTTTAAAAGGAGTCACTATCACTATCGTCTATCACTATCGTCCCGTTAATCATCTATTTGCTAGAGCGGGCACCAGTAATATCTCCATATGTCCTGTCTCAAGCTAGTAGAACCCAAGGCATCTATCTGCTTGCTCCAGGAACATAAAGAGCCTCAAACAATTATATTAGGTCACGGGAATGACCTAATATAAATGTTACTGGTATTTGGCATATCAAATACTACACGAGCAGCTTGCCAGGCTTGCCGTGCAGGTGGCATACTATACTTTCATAATTCTTGTCACATATCTTCAGTATAGTTTAAAAAATCAAAGGAAAGCATCCAGACTTCGAGTCAATTATTTTAAGCTACATATATTTTAAAATATATGTAGCTTAAAATCTGCTGATTTTGGGGCCAGAGCGATAGCCCAGCGGATAGGGCGTTTGCCTTGCACGCGGCAGGCCCGGCCAGGGTTCGATCCCGGCATCTCATATGGTCCCCCGAACACCTCCAGGAGTAACTCCTGAGTGCAGAGCCAGGAGAAACCCCTGAGCATTGCTGGGCGTGGCCCAAAAAGCAAAAAAAAAATCTGCTGATTTTAAAATCTTTTGATATCCAAAGGTTTTATTTTATTTATTTTATTATATTTTATATTTTATTTATTTTATTTTTAGTTTTTATTTGGGTGGCATTTTTTGTCATACCTGGATGTGCTCCAGGATTATTCCTGATTCTGTGCTCAGGAATAATCCTTAACAGTGCTCATGGGACAAGTGATGGAAGAAGGGTGAGCTGCATGCAAAGCAAGCAGTTCCGCTAGTTCCTAGATATTGTAATTTTAAATCTATTAGTACCTTTAATATTTTTAACATGGCCTGAAGAAAAAGAACTGGAATTGGATTACTTTTAATCATTTGAGTATTGAATTGCTTTTACAGCAAAGCAGTAGCATATGCCACAAAATACCAATTTTAACCCCTGTTTAGTTTTACTTGAACCAAAATATGCTGCCCATACTTTTTTCAAACTATTTTTTAACAAATATGTCAACAAATATTTATGGAATATTTTTACTACTGCCAAAATATCCATGATCTAAGAGGCAAAAATATACACCATCCTGCTTTCATCAAACACCTTAGAACCTATGTTAGTAGATTTAACAAAGGGAAAATTATAAACAAAAATAATAAAGGTTAATATAGTCATCTTAAGGGTTCAGAAAAGAGAGATATTTCTTCCAGATGGAATGGTTTAAAGGAAAACAAAGAGGGTAGAGAAAGTTTTCACCCAAACCTCGAAGGGCAGACAGGGAATAAATCATTAGTCCTGAAAATTAAAGTGTATAAAGAAAAAAAGCACACCAGGTTCAAATAGTAACAATAAAAGCGAAAAGAGTAAGGGGACTAAAGTGTTGGGGCTAGGGCTGGTAAATGGCTTCATACTACCAGAACTTAAGATATGAAAGGGTAAGAGCTAGGAACACAGCAAAGTCATATAAGACCAAGTAAATTAGTTTTGTTCTCCAGAAAAGGGTAAAGCTAACCAGCATAACTCTGTCTAACAACTGACAAAACTAAGGTAGAATGGGTCCAGAAAGGAAATAGATGAAGACTGCTATTTTATTTTATTTATTTATTTTTATTTATTTATTTATTTATTTATTTGTTTATTTATTTATTTTTGCTTTTTGGGTCACACCTGGCGATGCTCAGGGTTACTCCTGGCTCTGCACTCAGGAATCACTCCTGGCGGTGCTCAGGGGACCATATGGGATGCCGGGATTGAACCCCTGGCCGGCACGGGCCGGCCGCGTGCAAGGCAAACGCCCTACCCGCTGGGCTATCGCTCCGGCCCAAGACTGCTATTTTAATGTTTCTATAGACAGTGGGAAATAGGTTAAGATATTTGTTTGTTTTTTTTTGGTACTACTGTTTTAAGTAGTAAAATAAGTGCTATGTTTTCAGGAAGACAAAGTATGAAACCACATTTCACAAAACAGGCTATAATAGGCACGTTAGGAAAGAAAGGTGTATGGAGTGATACAGGGAAGTTAATTTGAACTGTAGCAACAGAGACTGGGAAGTATTAGAGGAGTAATTAAAAGTAAGACTTGGTGAAGATGGAATTCTGAGAGGTAGGGAGGCAGCAGGTCCATGGTGCCTGATACATACACTCCTGGCACTCACCACTCCACACTGTGGCCTGCTGCTGTGAACACCTGTGATCTTTACTGCAGGTACTCAGCCTGGATGGAGCAACATGCTTGGCCCATATGCAGTACACGCCAAAAGTGCTAAAGAGAGAATACTCAGCAAAGTCCTAAACCAGAAAAAAGGATAACAATTAGGTGGATCATTTTGGAAGATTCCTCACAGTTTCATTTCAATAACTCTTAAGTGCTCAGGAGAGCTCCAAAGGGTGGAGATTATGCCAGGCATGGGCACAGTCCAAATTCAATTTGAGCCACACATGGCCTACATAGTACTTACTGCTAAGTATAGTCCTAATGGCTCCCAAGCACCAACATTAGACAAATACCCAGGTGAGTGGTCTCAGCGTCCTAAGCACCACTTGGGAGCCCCCTTCTACCTCCAAAAAATGGAAAGATTCTATTCCATTCTACACTATCCCTTGATTCTACACTGTCCCTCGGCACAGTGTTTCAATCTTTTTCTGACCATGCTCCGCTTCTGACTTTGTTTCCTTGCTGTGGTTCCACTGTCCTGTCTGTAGGTCCCCTAGTCTCAAACTATGGGCCTTCATTTATATAGTCTTTCCCCTGTGGTCTTCTCAGTCTATCCTCGAGGTCACATGATCCCATTGAGAAACTTCAGAGGACTTCAATGGGATTGAACTTCGATTTCTGAGCGGCCAGTTGGTAAGACTTCATTGGCTGCCTTTTAGTTCTTTTCCAATTTCTCTGCTCCCTTACCAGTATATTTGTGGTATCACTATCATATAAATTTATGGCATTCAGATCCTTGCCTTCTCAGCTATGCCTAGTGGAATCTAAACTAGCAGTTATGAAGAAAGTAAAACTAAAATTTAAGCAGAATAATGAGGCCATGCCCATCCTACCCCATCCAGATGTCCACATCATAATTTTTGAACCTACCAAGGAAGATCTTGTCAATGAAAAATGGGGCTTTGCGACAGTCATGGGGTTAATTAAAGAGTAGGTCCTTAAAAGCAGAGAAATTTCCCAGCTATATTTAAGGGCAGATGTGACTATGGAAGACTGGTCAGAAAGATGAAACATCTCTGGCTTTGAAGATGGAAGAAAGGGACCATGAGCCAAGGAATGTGAATAGACTCCAGTACTGGAAAAGGCAAAGAAATCAATTCCTCCTCCTTCTCCTGACACATGCCCTTATAGAGGAATGGAGCAACCCTGCTGACACCTTTATTCTAATCCAGAAATTTCTGTGTCGATTCTGATCTTCAAACTATAAGATAATAACATTGTGTTGTCTTTAAGCCATGAGATTTGTAGTGGCTTTGAAATAACAGCAAGAGAAAGTTGATGAAGTATCCTTATTAGACAGACTACTAAAAATTTGAGGTAGTCATAAAAATGAACTCAAACAGATTTTTTTTCAGATGTTGGCCTTAACATTCAACACAACGGGTTTTGTGTGTATTCTTGATTGTGATATTCTTAGATTCAGAGCTGCTTATCTGTATGTAATATTCTTCGTCAGCTAAGCATGACACAATAAAGATGTTTGGTAATTTTTTTTTTTGCTTTTTGGGTCACATCCGGCGATGCTCAGGGGTTATTCCTGGCTCTGCACTCGGGAATTACTCCTGGCGGTGCTCGGGGGACCATATGGGATGCCGGGATCGAACCCAGGCCCGGCACAGGCCGGCGTGCGAAGACAAACACCCTATCCGCTGGGCTATCGCTCCGGCCCCAAGATGTTTGGTAATTTTTGCGCTAGCCAGAGAGTCATCATCTTTTATTCATTTCAATTCTAGTATACATGATGCTCTCAGATATGACTATCACTATCACTATCACTATCTTCCCGTTAATCATCTATTTGCTAGAGCGGGCACCAGTAATATCTCCATATGTCCTGTCTCATGCTAGTAGAACCCAAAGGCATCTGCCCGCTCCAGGAACATAAAGAGCCTCAAACAATTATATTAGGTCACGGGAATGAACTAATATAAATGTCACTGGTATTTGGCATATCAAATACTACACGAGCAGCTTGCCAGGCTTGCCGTGCGGGTGGCATAATGTTGTAGTCACCTCTAAATAAAGCATTTATTGATAAACTGCACGGTCGATAGTCTGGTCATCTGGGTGGAGTTGTGATGAGAGGGAAGTCCAGATGTGGAAAAGGCGGGCCCCATGGAGTAGGGGAGGGTGGTCTGGCTTATTGTGAGGCTCAGCTGGGGTGGCAGGCCAGGGCTAGAACCCTGGCCTCAGATAAAGTTTTATAAATACACTGATATATA
This sequence comes from Cryptotis parvus, assembly GCA_021461705.1. NCBI lineage: Eukaryota > Metazoa > Chordata > Mammalia > Eulipotyphla > Soricidae > Cryptotis > Cryptotis parvus. The sequence goes on along the minus strand of JAJIBD010005475.1, from coordinate 49,955 downwards.
GAAAAATATGGATTGATAATTGATAATAAAATACAATATCAAATTCAGTCTTTCAAAGATTCATTTCAACCTGGACTAAAACCTTTACTGAGTTGTAATCACACATTCAAGGAATTGCTATGAAAAAAATTTGACATATTAACTTAGAGCAACTTAAAGTAACTTTCAGTCAACTATTTCAAGTACATAATCCTGGACATGTAGTTCTATTTCAGCATTTTTCTTTTGCCTTCAAATTCAGCTCCTTGGTAATATTATCATACTATGAATCCTCTCACTGAAGTTCACCCAGTCTCATACCCCAACAAGCTTCTTCTTTCTGATCTTTTCTGACTGGTAGAGAACTTTAACTGTTTCTGCAAACACAGCTAGGCGGCTGAGAACAGCTACTTCTTTGAAATCCGGCTTTATTTCCATGTCAATTCCACTGACTTGGATTAGCCTTATTCTATTGCCTTGGTTGCTTTTATTGTTGTTTCCTCTCAAGGTAAACTGGATTCAAGATATAGTGAGAACAATTTCTTCTGCTCCACTTTGTTTCTCTCTGTTTTGATTCATAGTAACTCTTATTGACCCTACATTCCATTTCTGCTCCACACTCTAACTTATCACAAAGCCACCATCATTAAATCAAATACCCATTTAAAATATTGTCTGCAGATGGGCACCTAATAAGGTCAGATGTTTTGTTTTAACTTTTCCCTTTCTTACAAGTTGCAATAAAAATGGACACTTGCTAAATAAAATTTCAAATGTTTTAGATGTATACATTATTAGTATAAAGCCTATAACATTTTAATATGTTATAGAATGAATTTAATCACTTAACAGGCAGGAGAGATCAATAAATGCTATTTGTCTCTGCTGGATGGTGTAGTCCCACTTTTCGGAAGGTATCTGCTTGTAGCGCATCCTCTAACTCTGCTGTATGACAAAGACACACACACACTACCCTTATCAAAAGGAAAAAATGAAATACCCTAAATACCAAGCTAATTTGTAGAAAGGCTATATGGCTACAAAAGCATGGCAACAAAGCTTAAGAAAATGAAATATGGAAGAAAGAAATGCAAAAGACATTGAAGTTCAAGTAAGAATGGGTTGAAATGCTTTAAAATAAAAAAATAATCTGTGTACCCTAGAGCTTGGGAACCTTTTGTCTCCACAGATCATCTGTCCCTGAACAGCTAAAGAAGATGATTCAAGAGGATTACTTGTTGGTGCAGCTTTTTAATGCTGACAAATGTGGCTGGTTTTAAAGGCAGGTGTCTTCCACAGCTTTTATTTGCTATAGAGTTTTTAATGGACTTAATGCTGTTTTAATTCTGTTTCTACTAAGATCCTTTCTCTGAGACTTGGTCTTACAAACTGAGGATTTGCTAAGTACAATACCTTTCAAGAACGTCGCCTTCTTCTTACCTTCCTATAATATTGTCCTCCACCTTAACCCTCAGTCAACATACCCACCCTAAAATTAGCAGTGATTACCTCTTTGCAAATTGAGTGGTCCTTCACGATTCTAGGGACTCATGCCTTTGTGGTTTACATAATCAAATTTCCTTGTCTTGAATTTGATATTGATATTTAAAAAAAGAATTTACCTATAATTTTTAAAGGACAATATTTGGGTCTGATTAGATTTTTGCTTTGATTTCATTTCATTAAATATTTACCTATTAATCATATGAAGAATCACTCCCAGGGCCAGAGTGGTTGTATATTGGGTAGGGCACTTGCCTTGCATGTAGCCTACCTGGGTTCAATCCACGGCATCCCATATGTTCCCCCAAGGGAACCGCCAGGAACAATTCCTGAGTGGAGAGCCAGTAGTAGCTCTGAGCATCACTGAGTGTGGACTACCAAAAGAAAACAAGAAGAATCTCTCCCAGAAATTACTATTCCTTTAGGGATTTCAGTGAGTTTGAAATAGTTTCATATAAAGGAAGGAACCTATAATCTAATCTTTATAAAGATTTGGAGTATAACATGTTTCAAGAATTTAAGCAGTTTATAATTGCTCCCAGTATTATGAAAGTTAATCATCAAATAAGATAAACAGTCGTTGATGGTGCCCATTTTAGGGTTCCAATGACTTTGGATACTCTATAAGAAGTTCAAGAGAGGAAGTTCAAGAGAAGGCCAGAGCAATAGTCCAGCGGGTAGGGCATTTGCCTTGCACATAGCCAACCCGGGTTCAATCCCTGGCATCCATATGGTCCCCAGAGCACTAAGCATCACCAGGTGTGACCCAAAAAAAAAAAAAAAAAAAGTTCAGGAGAGAACTACTTCAAAGACTTATTTAATGCAGAAGCTTCCTTCCTTCCTTCCTTCCTTCCTTCCTTCCTTCCTTCCTTCCTTCCTTCCTTCCTTCCTTCCTTCCTTCCTTCCTTCCTTCCTTCCTTCCCTTCCTCCCTCCCTTCCTTCCTTCCTTCCTTCCTTCCTTCCTCTACTTTCCTTTTTCTGTCACACCTGGCTGTTCTCAGTGCTTTGCTCCTGATTCTATGCTCAGGAGACTCCTGGTGGTGCACAGGAGAGCACGTGTGGTACCAGAGATTCACCCAACTAGGGATATCTGTATGCAAAACAAGCGCTGTAATCCTTTATCTCTTCTTCTCTGCAGAGATTGATTTTTTTTTTTTTTGCTTTTTGTGTCACACCCGGCGATGCTCAGGGGTTACTCCTGGCTCTGCACTCAGGAATAACTCCTGGCAGTGCTCTGGGGACCATATGGGATGCTGGGGATTGAACCTGGGGCCGGTATGGGCCGACCACGTGCAAGGCAAACTGCCTACCCGCTGGGCTATCTCTCCGACCCCATGCAGAGATTGATTACTGACATAATTATCATAAAAATAAGCCTCTTTGGGACAAAGAATGGTAATTTAGGTAAATTTAAGTAAATTCTTGACTTAGGCTTGGTTAAAAAGAGTTATTCTTAGCCAGTTACACAAATGGTTACTAGAAATCTAAATACTTTAACAATTGTACAAATGCATACAGAAAAATAAGATGTGCTAGGTACTTATGAAAACTGTGTTGGCTTTAAATTTAATGTTCTTATTATAAGTAATTGTTCTATTTGGCAACGGTGTTTCTAATTTTATCAGAAACAATAAGAAATACTATATGCAATTGTGTATTTTCAACACTTTTGCCAGATAATATTTTGTATCTGAAGTCATAGAGCTATAATATTGTTTTTTTTTTTCTCTACAAGAGAGTTTATATAATTTTCCTGTTAAAAAATTAAGGCTATGATAAATATGGATTAACCTTGGGAACTAAAGAGTAAACATAAAAACATTTTTTTTTACTCTAAGTTCAGATTTAGCAATATGCTAATAGCCCATAATGAAGATACTAGCCAACAGCTAATCAACACATTAAGTTGAGATCAGTAGTGTCAACTCAAGTGCAGTCTACTAATTTACTGACCCTGAGTGGGTCATCATGATCTATAACCTAAAGGCTGATTTTCCTGCTTCTGTTAAAGTCATCCTAGGGCCAATTCATTTCCTTTCATGACTATGATCTTTGACCTGCTATGGGCCGAGAGTCAACATAAAATCCATTTATGAGAATGTGCTTGGGGTTACAGAGTAACAGATTTTCAAACAGAAGCTCTTTATGGGAGTGTTTTGTAATGTCCACACAACTGTAAAAATAGCCATGTACCATCTTCAGTGGAAGCTCTACTGGAATCAGTTCTTGGATCTTGAATTAGGTAACACCTATCATCCAGTTTCATTCTTATTCTGCTCTATGAAAGCCCATCTTAGTATTTTTTTAAAAAATGGATCCATAAGAACTGAGTGGCAATGTAAGTATCAAACTATATCTGCCAAGTAATTATTGTAAAATAAGATCCACTTTATTAAAGATGCAGTGATTTGAATAGAACTTTAATTATTAACAAGTGAAAATAGATAGAATATTATTGAGTCTAACAAATGAGTCCCTCTTCTATTTTCAAGGAGAAAAGAAAACTAGAATGTCTTATACCAGAGGGACTTCCAGGGGGCACAAAAATCATGACTAAAAAAATCATGAATTCACGCTAATAATTTTTGTATACAAAAGATCCAATGATTGCGATGAAAATGGACGTCTTCTCCCCCCCCCCCCCCTTAAACATCCTATTTTCTTTTTACAGGTAGTAAAGCAATTCACTGAACTACAAATTACAATATACAGTAACTACCTGTCGACTACTCTATTGTGATGTAAGGGAACTCAAAGGGATGTACAAAAATAATTCAACTGGGCTTGGTTCTGTTGCCCTGATCCTCGGCAAGCCTCTGCCAAAGCTGCTTAAATGCCAACGCACTAGGTTATGATTCCTGCCCCAAATAGGAGTTAGGTGTATATAGGTTACAACACACACACACACACACACACACACACACACACACACACGTTCTTAAAAGAGGATTCCAGAAAAAGAGAAGGAAAAAAAAAACTAGTAAATGGTCTAAACATTTCTTTTTACGGTTTTATTGAACGGACAATTGAAAGAAGCTTTGAAGGATCTAAGAATGTATTTTCTAAGAACATAGGATGCTCATTTAACACCGATGGTGCTCTGAGGGGTGCACGCAAAGAAAGCCAATTCTCCTGGCTAGAGAAAGGCCCCTGCTGTTGTTGGTGGCATTGACCTTCATGTTTTGCCCCTATTTGTTGCCTTTGTTTCCCTCTCCCGTCATTAGCCCACCTCCTAGTACCGCTGTGCCAATCTTAACACAAAGCCAGCCTTCTAAAAGCCTCTGTTAAGAAGAGAGTTCCAGCCTATGGGAGCAAAAAAAGTGAACCCCTGGGCCTAAAAAGGTCAAGAGTCCGCCTTTGCAAAAGCTCTCAGAGACACCGGCGTCAGGGTCACCCTAAGACATGGACCTCCTTGAGCGCAGGTTCTAAAACTTAGGCCGGCCCGATCCAGAGAAAAGCAAGCAGTGTGGGAGAGCAGAAGAGAGCAGGAGGAGGGCAGGTGCTCGAGCAGGGCAGCAAGGAGAGGGAGCTCGCAGAGGGCAGCGCCCACGCGGGCCTCGACCCTGCGGGGACCGTACCGAGCCGTCCCCATCTCTGCCCCCCCACTCGGGCACTCGCCGCCGGCTTCAGGGTGCCGGCCAGACTCCCCCAGTCCCATTCCCGAGACCGCGGCCCCAGGCGAGCAAGCCAGGGCCCCCGAGGGGCTGACCCAACGGAGAGAGGCCCCGACCCCAAGACGCAACAGGCGGGGCCCGGGAGTCGCTGTGCAAGTTCTCGCCGCCTGCCAGCCCAGCACTGCCCACCCCGTGCCCAGACACTAGGCTGCGGCACGAGTAGCAACAGCAGACACCGCCGTCAAGCAAGCCACAGCGTCACCGAAATCCACACGGAGCCCAGCTGCGCCGGGGGCAGGAGGAGGGGGCTGGGGCGACTGAGGGGGTGGGGGAGCGGCGGGGGCGGACGGGGGGGGGCGCCGGGGGCCGGCGGGGGGCGGGGTGGCGGCGGGGGCGGCGCGCTCGGTGGCCGCGCCCCGGGCCCGCAGCCGGCGTCACTTACCCGGCCAGGGCGCAGGGGCCGCTCGCTGACTCCTCCGGGGCCGCGGCGGCCGGGGGCCGGCGGTGGGCGCAGCCCCGGCGCTGCCAAATGTAAACAATCCGCCATGATTTCTTTGTTTAGCTAATTGAACCTGCCGCCGTCTCGAGTCCCCGGCGCTCAATCTCTCCCTGCGCTCCCCCGGCACCCCCTCCACCCCCCGCTCTCTTTTTATTTATTTATTTGTCACCCTCCGGGCTCCTCAGTCTTTCCCTCTGTCTTTGGTCTTAGGAGCTGCTTTTTAGTGGAAATCGAGGCAGCTGGGTGGTTGGTGCAGGGAGTGCGCTGGTGGTTTTCATAAATACAGGTAAAAGAATACCCAGATCTCAAGCTGAGGTGCAGTTTCTGAGAGGAGGAGGCTGTTTTCCCCTTCGTTCCCTCCACCTCCCCGCACCCGTTTATTAGAGTATCGGCCCTGGGAAGTGCCAGGCAAATGGGATGAAAGTCCCAGACACCTTTCTTTTGTGAACAACTCTGTTCTGACTTTGCAGGCGGAATTTGGGATTGGGCAAAGGCTCTAGATTCGACTTTACTTTGAAAACCACAGATATAAGTGATGTCCAACTGCTTAAGGACATGCACTCCTGTCTCCGTCACACCAGAGAAGGGATAGTCAAAATACACTGTTCTCATCAAAGGACTATGACCTATTGGAGTCAATCTATAGCCACAGTCTTTACGCAAACTCGGGGTTTTACTCCAACTCGCACACAGCCCAAAGCAGCACCGACACAGTGGAAAGCTCCCAGGGGAGAAGCCATTTCAGCCTTACATTTGCATAAATTATTGGTACTTATTGTTGTACAAATATTTGGAAATGGGGGAGACTGAGCTTATCTTGTGTGTTTAAAACTTGTAGAAAATGTTTAGGTGATGGGAGAATGGCAAGCTTAGACCCCTTTCGGAATGTTCCTATGATAGAAATGCACTTGGTGGTTGATTGTTATCTCTGTAGTTAACGTCCACATTCCAGTCCTGCTTCAGGTAGATTCATGATGAGACTCAGGGTAACCCAGTGCACAAAAAAATTTGAAGATTATTGTTCTCATTTATTTAAAAAATCTCCTTCCTGGAACCTCGTTTCTATTTTTAAGCCCATGTTGATGACCCAAGAATCATTCAATATTTTAATTCAGAAGGAGGATTGAGAACCTCCTACATTTTGCAGCAAAACTCTGTCTCTTAAGTTATCGGAATTTATCTCATTAAAAGAGATTCTCGTCTTAATGTTTAGTTCTGTATGGAGAAAATACTGCAGAATAGAGGAATATAGGAATAGCTTCAGAAGTTTGAGGGCCAGAGATGGTACAGAAAAAGCACCTACCTTGCATATGCTGAGTTGATTAATCTCATTGGTTCCATCCTGAACATGGTTAGTAGTGCCTTGTGCACAAAACCAGAAGGAGCCAAAAGCTCCATTTGATCCAATCAATCAGAGTACTGATATAAGGAATATTTAGATAATGGGCCAGTCACTGTAGTGGCTGTACCACCTCAATTGATAAACAGCGTTTCAAGCATTCTAATTAGCTATAAAGAGTAAAAAGTTGTCTAGCTCTTTCCAAATTGATCCCAATGCATTCTTCTATTATCCTAGATATAGGTCCTTAGAAAAGTTCAATAGAGGTTGTAATATTTTTTCCTACACCTTCATGTTTATTATAACACGCTAAATTTTAGAGGTTTTCCCAAATTCTGACAACTCTGACCTTAGGAATCCCACCCTCGTATTTACACTCTCAAATATTGAGCCTAATTTCTTTTAACATTAGGTATAAATTTGAGCTTCAGCACTCTGTAGTGTCTGTCTTTGAATAGGAGACACATGTACTAAGGATATGGAGTTACCTTTATTGCACAAAAATCAGGTAAGTAGCATTAGTTTCACTTTTAAATGCCCATTGAGAATTGGAGAGATCACTTAAAAGGCTGCAGAATACCCCTGACCTGCTTGAGGTCTCGAGTTCTATCATTCTCAGTGCCACTGGCTCCCTGCCCCTCAGCTTGTCCTCCCCACAACCAGCATCAATAAGGACGGGCTGGCGGCCCCTCGCACCTTCAACCTGGTACCAAGTAATAAGGCCTGCAGTGCTTCTTGGGGTTTCCCAGGAGTGGCACTGAGACGCTAGTGTTGCTTGGGAGTCCCCCGCCCCAAACAAATACATGATTTAAAGACCAGGTTGCTGGTTAAAATTGTTCATGGAGATGGACAGTAATGCATCTTTTCTAAACTGTTGTGTCTTGTTTATCTGTGCCATTTCCCTGGCCCACCTCAGATTCATTCTGTGTTACTAAGATGTCAGAGAAGGAAATGGAGCAGCCGGCATCTCTCCTGCTATATATGTACATCTCAACCAGGTGTATTAAAACTACTCAGTCTTCTACTGCGTTGCTCCCTTTACTTTCATGTAACTCCCACCTTTGACTTCATTTCTGACGTTCATGGTCTCTAGTTCTAGATCTTTCCACACACCAAAATTTTCCATAGACACCAGATGTTGTCTTCTAATTTAACCATTAAAGTCTACCCTGGAAATAATGTCAGATCCTACAAGTTAAGTCTCATTCCCGTAAAAGTGCTCCTGCACCACCACTCAGGTGTCAGGCCCCCCAGGTGACCTAACACCTTCTCCTGAAGTAGGACACAAATCAAAGGCTTCTCATTTAGATCTGATGTTTTCTTTTTCTAAAGCAGCTCAAAAAAAAAAAACACTTATATGTACCAGTTTATGATATGCGATGATAAAGGAAAGTAATGAAGAGACTCACAGACATGGGGCAGAGCTGCTACTGGCTCTCCCTGTGCCCAGCCGCTCACGAGGCGCCCGGGGAGGATGGCAGGTTCTAGTCCTGGCCCACCACCCCAGCAGAGCCTCACAACAAGCCAGACGACCCCCCCCCCCCCCCCACCCCACTCCATGAGGACCTCCATTTTCCACATCCGGACTTCTCCCTCGTTAGAACTCCAGCCAGCAGACCTCTCCCTCGTTAGAACTCCAGCCAGCAGACCAGCCAATCACAGCCCAGTTCATCAATAAATGCTTGATTTAGAGATGACTACAAGAGTATGCTACCCGCACGGCAGAGCCTGGCAAGCTACCCGTGTCATATTTGATATGCCAAATACCAGTAACAATTATAGACCTCATTCCCATGACCTGATGGAATGGTTTGAGGCTCTTTATGTTCCTGGAGCAAGCAGGTGCCCTTGGGCTCTACTAGCATGAGACAGGACATATGGAGATGTTACTGGTGTCTGCTCGAGCAAATCGATGATGAACGGGAAGACAGTGATACAGTAATACAGTGAATGAAGAGATGCAGAGCTGGAGAGGTCTGGGTAGAGGGAGCCCTCATCAGAAGCTTTGGTTCTCACTGACAGCTGTTATTTATCTGTCATAGAGGTGTTGCCAAACTGCGGGTTCACTGAACCTCATCAGGTTGAGTATTTTTAATGGATGTTTCATTATGTATGCCATTTTAATTATTTTCCTTATGGGGAGGGTGAAGTTGAAAGTTGCAACCATCTAATAATGAGTTATGCTGACCAGTCTTCATGGAAAACCATCCAGGAACTCACCCAAAGTGGCTTCAACAGAACAAATTATACTCCCATTATTCTTTTCTGGGTGCAAAGAGACATAGCACATCTGGCAGTGACTCTATGCTCAGGGATCACTCCTAGAGGTGCTCAGGGGACTATCTGTGATATCACAGATTAAACTAGGCTCAGTTGTACAAGATAAGTGCTTTACCCACTGCACCAACTCTCAGCACACTTCTAGAATTCTTAGTACTTTTATATAGGTTTTAGGTACAGTGTGCCAAAAACTTGAAGAACACACACACACACACACACACATACACACACAAACATATACTATATATACATATGCATGTGTAATATTCATGATTACTTCACCCTAGGCAAGATCCCCTTTATAGACTTGTGTCTATGTGACTTCTTTCTCTTACTAATTAAGAGTATTTTTAAATACTTCATATCTGCATAATATTAATCATGCATCAAATGCTTATGAAAAATATTGTTGAAACCTGTTCTTCAATCCCAAATTCTTCCTTAAACACATCTCACCTGCTTACCTCTATGTTTCTTTGCTTGCATATTTCCTCACTGGAGAAACTTATTTTCTCTCTTGAATACATATTTCCCCTCTTTCTCTCCTCTCACATCTTTCTAAGTATGTTTTGTTCAATAAAAACTACCTTGCTTCACAAAAATGTTGAAAAATTGATAACTGCTAGGAGGTCTTTTAGGTTCTATGATAGGGTAGTATTCAGTGAGTCTCACCTCCTTGTATGGGAGTGAATGGTTAGCAAAGTAAATGAACATAAGTGCTTCACAATCCCAGGGACTTCTAGAAATCTAATTTATTGGTTTATTTTGAAAGTATCATTTTACTGAAGGAGGATAATTCTAAGAAAAAATTGAGATTCTCCAACAGGAGACAAAGAGAAAGAGAAGAAAGGCCAAAAGTGAAGGAAATTTTTCCTCTAAGGAAACACATGCAACCCCAGAGTGGAGTGTTATAGAAAAAAAATATATAATGTACCCAGGATTCAGATGCTGGTCATTCCAGAGTGCAGTGAGCCCAAGTATATTTTTTGTTGCGAACTTTGTTGCGAACTTGTAGCGAACCGTCTCCGGCACCATTTGTAGCGCACTTTGTAGCCAACTTGTAGCCAACTGTCTCCAGCCGGCGGTTAAACGAGTCGCCACACACACTATTCTTCTAGGATCACACTTTATTGGGTTACAGCTCAGTTGTGAAGTAAGGTGGAAGAAGGACCCCGTCTGAGAGAAACGCAGGAATATATAGATAAGTGCATTTCTACAAAACCTCATTTGCATGGTAATACTGACATGTTATTGGTCAATTCTGAATGCTGACACGTCATTGGTCATTAACTGCGCCCGCCATATTGGCTGATGCAACTGAAGGAAGTTGCAATGGATCAACCTTGCGCCTAACGTATTTTTAAAATATACATTTCTACATAAAAACTATCCTAATGACATTGGAAATTAGAAGAAATTTGGGACTCAGATACAAGGCTAGTACATAAAAGCAATTATGTGCCTACCTATGCCAACTTATCTCTGTGTACTGTGATATCTGGATATGAATTACGTACCTACTGATGTGAGTTTTGTGATCTTTGAATTGGTTCTGTGTCTCTCTTTCTCATAAGTGTTTTTTTACAGTGACATCCTTGTCCTACCAGTTGACTCTCTAGGTTCATGCAGTAGTCTCTCTTTTACTTGATTTTCAGCTATGGTCCCCTGAAATATCCTAGGGGCTTGTTAGAGGGCCAAATGGCCTACAGAATACAGTACTGTTTCAGGTTCGAATAGACATGGAAGTAGGTGAGAGAATATGAATGTTTTAGTATGGCAAAGGACTCTGATGGATCTGAGATCTTGAACAATATTTTCTCCTCAAAAGTTGAATTGCCATTGATCCCTATATGCTCAAAAGTTTATATAATAATTAAATAACATAAGTACTCTTAATATATGAAGCATTTAAGTCCTAAATTCACCAGTTAATGCAATAATATTTTGTCTAAACTAACTATGTCTCATCTTATTAATGTGAAGCTGATGATACTGGCCTTCCCATACTGCCATGTGCCATATAGTTACACAATGAGCATTCTTGGAATTCCAAGGTCTCTGTGACACTTGCCTTTGTATAGTGTTCATGTGGCTATCACTATGGAATCATCATGCTCTGCTCTGTTTCAGAACAAAGCATTGAAAGTGGATCTACTTAACACAAACGCTAGAAAAAATACGAGCATTAAAATATCAAAAATAAGCACCAGTAAGATAAGTCAAAGATTGAGCATAGACTTTACATGCAGGAGGTCTTGGTTTGAATCCTTCCACCACATGATCCCCAGACTACTGTGGGAAATAATACTGAGAATTGAGTATAAAGTAGCCACTGCGCACTGTCAAGTGTGGCAAAAAATAAAAAAGCAAAAGCAATATTGGGCCTAGGAATAGTATAGAATAGCCAGAGAGATATTATACAGATAACCACAGGGATAATACAGATCTCAAAGCACTAACTAGAATTGTCCAACCCCAGTTCAATTCTCTGCACTACATGAGCCCTCTGAGCACCTCTAAGACTGAATCTTGAGAGCCAGGAGTAGATTCTAAGCATCCTAGATAGCCCCCTCCACTATAAATACATAATTGTAAAAATGATCAAAATACATTCACTTTTAAAGCTAGCATTGAGTTAAATATTCTACTTTGTCACATTTGTCCTATTTACCTAACAGAAATCTTTCATAAAGTAGAATATTTTCATAAAGTAGAAAAGAGACTTGGGTTAAAAAAGTTGTTATGATACTAAACGTATTGCAACTTCACTAGAATCTTTAAGTAATTCAACTTGTGAAGAAAAACTATGTAAGAATAATAAAATAGTGTTTTTCTTACAAGTCATAGAATAATGGTCTTTAGAGGGGGATTTCAGCCTTGGTATGCGGTATGGAAACTTTCAGTGGTAAAATGATTTCTCAGTACCTGTCTTACTATGTCAATATTCAGTTCCATCTAGAATTAATCTTTATTCTAATCTCTTATTCTTTGACTTAAATTCCCGTTCCAACTGTATTACTCTTATCTATTTCTCCTAAAAAGTTAGGCTTATGGTTTCCTTTAATTATACTGTTTACTTGCAAAACATATCCATTAGTTATGAATAAAACAACTCTTTTATTATGGTTCTCAAATGTTTCATTAGGTTTTCAGGAAATAAAACTTATTTTGGATTCAGAAAAAGTTTTGGCTTAAGAAGAATATTTTTCAAATTGGAATAAAAATTGGAAAACTCATGCATTCTGTGGTTTTTTGGAATGCATATACAATTCTAATATTCAGCAGAATTATGAAAAGACCAAAATTTCCTAACAGCTTCATTGTCTTTTTTAATTTTAATAAAGCTATAAGCAAGCATCTATAGCAAATACAAAAAGAATCGTAGAGTCTTCACAATGCTTCTCCCTGCACTTGGCACAGGTAGTCGGAAACACAAATTTCCCTCTTCTAGCCAGGCACTTCTTGGAATGGCTGCAGGATCATCTATGGCGCAGCTGCTGCTATACTTGAGGGGTCCCAGAACCCAGACACAGCTTTTGAGCAGCCAAATGAGTATCTTCCCAACCACTACCACCTCATTCACTTTTTTTGCCTGAAATATTAAAATTAGCCCAAAGTGTTTTTTAAATTTTAATTATGCCCTTTGGAATCTGTGTTTTGGAAAAGTGTTATTTTTTTCCTTTAAATAAACCAATATGTGGAACATATACATGTATATATTTATATTTGAAATATGCATGGAAAACATAATTTACTTGTATGTATCTTGGTAGGAAAAATAAAGAAATACAGTTTGTTTTTTGGTATGCTTTGTAAAAGACTTTCAGAATATCCAAGCAAGCTGCTGTCTACTTTATGATTCACTTGATTGTGAAACAACTATTAATGCTTCTCTTAGCAGTATCATATAGGAATGGGGACAAATGAAATGGCTGTCACCTTCTTATTCTTAAACTGTAGGCTCTTTAAGGTAGTTCTTTTAATGCTCTCAATTCAGAAATAATAAATACTATCTTTAGGAGATGGTGATTACAATAATGACTGTCCCTTGCCAGAAAAAGTAACAAAGGTATTTTTAAATAGTATTTTTATCATGATAGGGAGATTTCAGATGATTTAGCTAATTTTAACTAATAACTACTGAGAATTAACATTATTTAATGCAATCAGTAGCAGAATGGAGCATAAATCCTATGAACTAAGCATTAGCGAAGATATATGAGAAAAGCGTTCAGAGATTTGTAATTCTCAAGGATAGAGAATAGAGAACCCAAAGGAAATTAAATACTGATTTTCTCAATTAAAATTAGATTTTTTCTTAAAATTATCCTGAAAAGCATACACTTCATGACACATGTGTATTCTTATAGATTTTCAAAATGTACATGTAGATAATATGCATTTTCTACAGGTAATTTAAAAACTTTTTAATTTCAGTCTCTTGCTAAACATCTGAGTGACTTTGTTTTATATTACTTCCATTGATTATTTGAAAATATAAAACATATTGCACATATTTACGTGTTATAAATCCTATATCAAATTATTCATTCTAATAAAATTGTTTAGCATTGTAGTCCCATTTGAGAACTATGAAAGAACAATGACGCTTTACTTAATATGCTCTAACAAGTCTTCAGTAAGAAGTGTGAGATTAAAATTCCTATGTAATTTAACAGTTGCTAATAGCAGCACTCTATGATTCTGGTTGAAAATAACTACTATAAAACATGAGCACAACATAGAGAAATTATTCTATGCTTTTTTTTTTCATTTCCCAGAATTAAGCTGTATGAACATGTTGAGCTATTTTAATGGTTCTCTTTCCCTCCCTTCTGGTCTTCCCTAGGGTCACTTGAAAACATAAATAAAAATGACAAGCATTTTTAAATGCCATGAAGTGGAAGTTATATAAAATAGTACTTTTCAAAGTATAGAACAAAATCATATGATTAGAATCTCTACCTAGAGATATTTGTTATTAAATAACAAATTTTTAAAAATAAAAAAAATATTTGACCAAAACAAATGGATGGACCAGTGTTCTTGTTCTATTACTCAGTTATTTGTATGTCTGAATGCTACTTGTCATGTATAGTATGCATGAATGTTTATTTTGTTCCCTTGGAGGGTACTGAAGTTGCACACAGGAGTCCTATCCCCAGAACTACCCTGAGAGCCTACACACAGCGGTCCTATCCCCAGAGCTACACCAAGAGCCAGCATGCTTTGCATGCTCTCTATTTTGAGTCCCTTCCCCAGTCCAGCCTAGTATGAATGAATCTAGAAAGAAATACATAAATGAATATAATTTCAATGAACCTTATAGCTATCCTGCTTATCTGATAACGCAGATTCATCCATATTCTTTCATTGGTTTTAAGAAAAAAGATGCCAGTCCAGGAGACCAAGCCAGAAGCAGGACATCACATATTTTTTTAGGTATCAATGACAGAAAAAGATTTTTGATAAGGACCCTCTACCTTGGGAACAGTGAATGATGGGAAATCACACCCTTGGGGTCACTATTTCCTTCCTTTCTCCCTCTTTCTCTCTCTTTCTACCCTCTCCTTTCCCTTATTCTCTACACTTCTTTCCTGCTTCCATCTTCACTCATGTTTCTTTTCTTTTTTTGCCAAAGTTAGAGTACTTAATCTTGTTAATATCTGGAGAAAAATAAAACAAGTCTGTGATAACATAACCAATCTGTGATCTATTATAACATGATTTTATCATACATTCTCATACAACAGTGCAACTGTTGACATTATAAAGGCATTAACTAAAAGTATTGTTTTTATTATTTGTTTGGGGATTACCTGGTGATGCTCAGAGGTTACTTCTGATTCTGCCCTGAGGAATAGCTCCTGACAGTGCTCAGAGGACCATATGCGGTGTCAGGGATACAATATGGGTCAGCCACATGCAAGGCTGCTATTACCTTACCTGCTACACTATCTCTCCAGCCCCACTATATGTATTTTTATAGAGAAATTAAAAACTATTTTAAAAAGTCACATTAGTGGAAATATTACTTGAGGATGTATGCCTCAAAATATGTATTTAAATAAATTTAAAGATATCAATATATCTGTATTGTTGGGTGACATGCACTACTGAGCCTTAAGCTCCAGCTACACTTAGCTTGTAGCCCCTACCAACTCTGCTACTGAGATTTTCAATCAGCTCTGGCATTGTGAAGCCAAAAGGCCCACCTGAGGGAGCTGCATTTCAATACAGGCATTTATCTGGATTCATCTCTACATAGCCCAGCCCATAGTGGGATGAGCTAGTAGGTTCTGGCGGCTTCTATCTATAAAATAAACTAGGAGAAAGGAG
Organism: Cryptotis parvus; assembly: GCA_021461705.1. Taxonomy (NCBI): domain Eukaryota; kingdom Metazoa; phylum Chordata; class Mammalia; order Eulipotyphla; family Soricidae; genus Cryptotis; species Cryptotis parvus. The sequence goes on along the minus strand of JAJIBD010005475.1, from coordinate 34,402 downwards.
AAGGCCTCTTTTGCCATTTTGGCTTCTGTTCACTGTCTCTCCTCTGTGCCTCTTCCCCATTAGGCCTTAACATGCGGTGGTGGCCATCTTGGCTGAGAATTCTAAACTGACACGTGGACGGGGCCTAGCTAGGAAAAAAGTCTGGGGTTTATCCTATTGTTGGATTGTATACTATAACTGTGAGAGTAAAGCCTTTTAAAACTGTGCTGGATTCCTGAGTTTTCATTCATTCCCCGCTGGCTTCGGAGGTAGAAGGGAACTCATTCCTAGGTACTATTGGGGACTCTAGTGGCTCCCGACACTGTATAATATACATAATTTATAATAAAAATATATGTATAGTATATTATCTATAATATATATTTAAACTTTACAGTATGCTAATATACATAATAACCCATAAATGTATATATGGCAAACCACAATGTTTAAGAGATGGGAGAGATGGAGGGAAAGAGAGAGATAAGAGATAGAGATAGAGATAGAGATAGAGATAGAGATTAAAGAGATAGAGATAAAGATAGAGTGAGAGAAAAGAGAGAGAAGAAAAAGTGCCTGCCATAGAGGCAGGCTGGGGAAGGGGAGGGAATGTGGGGACATTGGTGGTGGGAAATGGGCACTGGCGGAGGGGGGGTGCTGGAACACTGTATGACTGAAACCCAATCATGAACATCTTTGTGTATCTTTACTGTAGTACAATAAAAATAAATAAATAAAAAAATCTTAATATTATGCTAATTGTGTAATATATTCAATCACATGTCACTATACTAATGAATTAATCATTTTTAAAAGAGTAAATAATTTAAAAATGAAAGTAAATAAGCAATATGATATTAAAACTATTTCATTCATCAGTGATAAATTAAATTTTCTTGCTCTGGTATTAAAATTCTGAGTATATATGTCAGAATCTAAGTGGTAAAATAGAAGCCTAAGTATTTTTAAGGGGAATTTAGTATTTGGGTTGCTGATATAGGAAATAAGAGAACTGAGCCTAAGCAAGGAATTTAAAAGCTCAGGGATTAGCAATTGCAAGACATCTGGACCATGTGGGTGAAAGGCTTCATGAGAGGAGGAGAGGGGGCACTGGGGCAGAGTTGCCTGGTGGAAACTGACTAGGAGACATTGCCACACAGCCAGGGGTGCTGCCACAGACAAGTGAATTTGAGAGGAATATTCTGGCCTCTGTCTGCCTTGTGGTCTACAGTGTGGGGCCAGTTGACAGACTGTAGCCCTGACAAATGTAGCCGCATGCAGACAACACAGCCCACAGGGACAGCTCTGGCTGTGATGCAGAGTAGAGCAGGGCAAAGGCTAAGAATGGAAATGAGGCAAAACCGGTCCAGTACCTGTGCACAGAGCTTCCCACAACTGTCCCTGTCCCTTTTCAATTTTATATCTTGGCACAGGTTTATCACTTTCCAGGAATCAGGAATGTGAAGCTCTCTACCTTTCCCCCTGCATTTTAAGCTCTTACATGTCCTTGAAATATTAAATAATTATTCCATAAACATTTGCAAGATTCTTGTCATCTGTAATATAGTGAGAGCTGTTTCTTTTGGAAATAAGCCTGTTTCTAAAAAACCTCTCTTTCTCATTAAATATGCAGTTTGTCAGCATATTGGAATAGTTCTAAGTGAGGACTAGACTACCTGGATCAGATGCTGGCTCTTTGCAGCTCTGAGAACCAGCCTTCTTTTCTTCATCTGAAACCAGGTGTACTTTGTAGGACTGTTAGATGGATAAAATAAGTCACAATTTTATATCTCTCAGACTAGTTCCTGGTTTGTAAATAAATGAATATCAAGTCTCTCCTTTTTCAGTGTTTGCACAGCACTTCAGCCATATTTCCATTATGAAATTCATTTGCATTATGCTATAATCTGCACATCTGTCACTTCTGGTAGTCTATGATCTCTTGCTAAGGAGTCTATGATTAATCATCTTTGTATCCCCAATGCAAAGAATATAATAGATGCTCAATAAGTGTTTGTGTAATTAATTAATGACTTCCTCTAAAACTCCCTGAGTCAGGAAACATGAAAAGAAATATAGAAAAGAAAGAAATTTCTAAGAATTCAGAGAAGAAGAGGGATTGATTTACAGGACACAACTGTCATCAAAGGGGATAATATCTAAGCTTTTAAAATTTGGCTTCAATTTGTCTCAAGTCTTCTAATCACATGGAAATAATTAGATGACTTAATGGAAAATATAAGTAAAGGCCTGCAAGAGCGTTGATGTGGACTTGCACAGAAATAGTGAATGAGAAGAGCTAGAGTAGATTAGATTCCAAAATGTGGATCAAAACCAAATTGTTGAAATCATGTAGCAAGATTTCTTTTACTGCCAGGTACTGACTCTCAGCATCTGTTGCACTATTATGCCCTTTGTATAAAAATTACACCTGTATCTATCACTTAAAATTATTCAAGATTAGGTGACTCCTTTATAACCAGTAAAGAAGGCTCATTTATATCTTTATTATTTGTCTCCAACAATGATCCGACAGCCCGGATCATCGAGACCCACCCTGCAGCAGTATTTTTTTTTCAATCCGGCCCAGGTATGCTGAACCAGAGACTCTCAGACATGGGGCAGAGCTGCTACTTGCTCTCCCTGTGCCCAGCCGCTCATGAGGTGCCCAGCCGCCCGGGGGAGGCATGGTGCCCAGCCGCCCGGGAGGCATGGTGGGTTCTAGCCCAGGACTGCCACCCCAGCAGAGCCTCACAATGAGCCAGACGAAACCCCTCCCCCAACTCCATGGGGGCTGCCGTTTTCCACATCCGGACTTCTTTCTTGTCACACCTCCACCCAGCAAACCAGTCTATCACAACACGGATCATCGACACCCACCCTGCAGCAGTTTTTTTTTTCAATCTGGCCCAGGTATGCTGAACCAGAGACTCTCAGATATGGGGCAGAGCTGCTACTTGCTCTCCCTGTGCCCAGCCGCTCATGAGGCACCGGGAGGCATGGCAGGGTCTAGCCCTGGACTGCCACCCCAGCAGAGCCTCAAACAAGCCAGACGACCCCCCGACTCCATGGGGGGCCGCCATTTCCACATTCAGACTTCTTTCTCATCACAATTCCACCCAGCAGACCAGACTATCACAGCCTGGATCATTGACACCCACCCTGCAGCAGTTTTTTTTTTTCAATCTGGCCCAGGTATGCTGAACCAGAGACTCTCAGACATGGGGCAGAGCTGCTACTAGCTCTCCCTGTGCCCAGCCGCTCATGAGGCACCCGGGAGGCATGGCGGGTTCTAGCCCTGGCCTGCCACCCCAGCAGAGCCTCACAACAAGCCAGATGACCCCGCCTACTCCATGGGGGGGCCGCCATTTTCCACATCCGGATTTCCCTCTTGTCACAACTCCACCCAGCAGACCAGACTATCACAGCCCGGCTCAGCGTGGCCTCTAGTGGCCACGCGGTTCATCAATAAATGCTTTATTTAGAGGTGACTACAAGAGTATGCCACCCGCACGGCAATCCTGGCAAGCTGCTCGTGTTGTATTTGGTATGACAAATACCAGTAATAATTATATTAGGTCATTCCCATGACCTAATATAATGGTTTGAGGCTCTTTATATTCCTGGAGCAAGCGGATGCCTTTGGGTTCTACTAGCATGAGACAGGACGTATGGAGATATTACTGGTGCCCACTCTAGCAAATAGATTATGAACAGGATAGTGATAGTGATATTGATTATTTATCTCCATTCATCTTCTATAATCTTAATTACTTATAACTAATGTGGTGGGCCAGAGCAATAGTACAGGAAGTAGGTCTCTTGCCTTACATGCAGCCAACTGGGGCTAATCTCTGGCATCCCATATAGTCCCCTGAGCACCACCAGGAGTAATTCCTGAGCACAAAACCAGGAGGAATCTTTGAGCATCACTGGGTATGTTTCAAAACCAAATTAAAAAACAACAACAAAAATCAATGTGAACAAACACATATTACATAATGGTTAAACATCATTACTTCAGAGATATAAAATTTAGTAGCATATATGTTTAGTCTAAAATTTAGTAGCATATATGTTTATGAGACAGACATGGGGCAGAGCTGCTACTGGCTCTCACTGTGCCCCGCTAATCATGAGGTGCCCGGGATGTATGGCAGGTTCTAGCCCTGGCCCGCCAACCCAGCAGAGCCTCACAACAAGCCAGACGACCCCCCACTCCATGAGGACCTCCATTTTCCACATCCGGACTTCCCCCTCGTCAGAACTCCACACAGCAGACCAGCCTATCACAGCGGTCGTGCAGTTCATCAATAAATGTTGGATTTTGAGATGACTACAAGGGTATGCTACCTGCACGGCAGAGCCTGGCAAGCTACCCGTGTCGTATTTGATATGCCAGATACCAGTAACAATTATAGACCTCATTCCCATGACCTGCTGGAATGGTTTGAGGCTCTTTATGTTCCTGGAGCAAGCAGGTGCCCTTGGGCTCTACTTGCATGAGACAGGTCATATGGAGATGTTACTGGTGCCCGCTCGAGCAAATCGAAGATGAATGGGAAGACAGTGATACAGTGACAGTGATATGTTTAATGTCACTATAGATTAATCTTTGGTACTATTATGATAAAAACCTATAAATTACTTGTTAATAGCAGTATATGGATAGTACTCATGCAGATTCTACAAAAAGTTATGGTAGAAGAAAAAACAAGCTATTGGATAAAATGTATGACCTTAATTCACTTGTCACTTGTCACTTGTCTTCTTATTGTTCGTTGATTTGCTCAAGGAGGTGCCAGTAACATATCTATTCATTGGGAATGAGGTCCTTTATTGTTACTGTTTTTGGCATATTGAATACATCACGGTAACTTGCCAGGCTGTGCTGTGGCTCTGGGTTCATCCCAGGGGACCCAGTCTTTTTCTATGTCAGATTATCAACCATCCAGGGCCACAGAGCAGAGCCCTTGGTGTAGACAAGTCTGTGTCTTGTCTGCCACCTGCCGACACAGTTGGGCACCACAGCCACACCTGCAACACCTCGAGGGGCAGAGACCTTAATTCAGTAGTGAAAAATAATAGTCATTTTCACTTTCACTATACTTTACTATACTTTTCACCATACTTCATTCTAGCTAGAGAATTTATCCCAGAATTTGAGAATTGAGACTTGGTAACTGGCTTTGCTTTTCTTCTTTGACATTCATGGTGCCGCACCAAGCTTTTGAGAGCTGTCTTCCAGTGCTGATCTATTTTGAAGCACACTTTCTTTTTGACTGGGAACCGTGAGAACGTATAGCTCCCAATGATGGTAGAAAAGCCCATCTTTGGGACCAAATCAGGTTTCCCACAGAGGCACTCAATGGGGAACTGGTCTCATTTTAATAGTCTAAATCCTTTACTTCATGTGGTAGTTTTATTTGGTATGTATCCTTCAAGGATATAGAGTGAGCAATACTCTACCGTCTCGGTTCAAATGATCTATTTTTTCATCTGTAAGTTTCTCTAATCATTCAATTTGTCTCTTTTTCCACAAAATTCCTTTACTCAGCTGGTGATGTTACTCGTCAATAGCACACTTGCTTGCATGTGTGAGGCCTTGTGTTTGAAACACAGCACGACCCCCTGCTCACCCACCCCACACAAAAAAATTAAATTAAGTTAAAAAGTAATTTTCTCTATCTAGCAAATAAAATATAGTGACTTCCCTCTGGCTGTGTTGTCAGCATATGTCTGTGATTTGGCCAGCAGGATAGAAGCATTCTTAGAAAAATTCAGACAGCCTATATGGTCCTTTCTAAGTATCAATTACTTCAAACTTTAGACATAAATTTAGACTTCTGATATTGGAAAAATATTTTTTTGCTTTTTTTATTATGCTTTTCTTTTTTTCTTTGAACCTAAGTTGAGAAATTCTATAATGTCTTGGTTTATGAAATATAAACAAAGAGAGGGTTTTTTTTCATAGGGAGAGCTGGTCTGTATAATTGTATTATATTTATATTCATCCAATAGACACTGTAGGGACTTTCCTTGCACTCTGACCTACATATCTACTTGATTTCTACAAAAGGCAGTATAATTTCCAGATCATCTTCTAGCTAAATTCCAAATGGCTCCCAATAAGTTTTGTTTCCTGGTATGACTTGGAATAGTTCTCTTTCACATTGAAAATAATTAGTATAGATAAATGAAGGTGTGTAACTTAGGGGGTTAAATCATAATAGGCTTTGAGGCTTCACCTTGATTTTTTGGTAGTCATTCACTTGGCAAAAGTGGATAGAAACTTAATGAGCCCTAATGACAGACCCAAATGAATGCTAAGGAACTCAGAATTCCTGCTATCAGCCAGCAGCAGGCATGTGAGGCAGTCATCCTGGAAGCTGGTTCTCCTGCCCAGGAGGACTTCAGATGAATGTTGCCTCATTTGACATCTTGACTACAAACTTACACATGATTCCACATCACAATTGTGAAGTTAAGCCACTCCTAACTTCCTGGCCCACAAGAAGTATGTGTGATAATAAGTGTTTCTAGTTTCAGTGCAATTGCTTTTGTGGTTGTTTTAAACTTTTAACTTTTATAATTATTTCTAAGGCAACTTAAAGATTCTAATGTAGAGGGCATCTATGTTTGGCTGAAGTTATCTTATCCCTACAGAACTACATTAAAAAATCTCTCCATCATGAGGACAAATCTGTATCCCTGAAATCCTGTATTCTTCATACGAGAAAACAGTATTCCATCTATTACTATGCTATTGACCATTAGGAAGCACTTAATATTAATTTAATTGGTACTCTTGTTCCATACTTTACTTATTTGACAAATTCTACTCTAACCACTGTGAAGGGGAAAAGGTAATCCATGTGGAAGAAATTTTATCTTAGCTAGCCTACTGTAAAGTTATACACAGAATATGTTACTACAAATGTGTTTTGTTTATCTCCTGGAAGGAAAAAAGTCTACTCTACATTAAACTTTGCTTAATTTATGGGTGTGATGTTGAAATTATGTCCATGAAAAATCATTGTTAGTATTATTATAAACCAAAATATTAACAATTTCATATATATATATATATATGTGTGTGTGTGTGTGTGTGTGTGTGTGTGTTGGATGACAGATTTAGCTAATCTGGGAGCTTTGGTGTTTTGCCCACTCACAGCTTAATCTATTTAAGCCAAGGTTCATTCTAATGAGATCTCTCTTCTATGTAAACACTGCTAGAGGGTGTGGCAGTTACAGAAGTCACCTTGACTGAATAACTTCTGACTTATCCATCTACTAAGACTTCTATGTTTTCTAGATTGGGCACTGTCTTCCCGTTCATCATCGATTGGCTCGAGCGGGCACCAGTAACATCTCCATATGTTCTGTCTCATGCTAGTAGAGCCTAAGGGCACCTGCTTGCTCCAGGAACATAAAGAACCTCAAACCATTCCATCAGGTCATGGGAATGAGGTCTAAAATTGTTACTGGTATTTTGCATATCAAATACAACACGGGTAGCTTGCCAGGCTCTGCCGTGTGGGTAGCATACTCTTGTAGTCATCTCTAAATCCAGCATTTATTGATGAACCCTGCAGAGCCAGGCTGTGACAGGCTGGTCTGCTGGGTGAAGTTCTGACGAGGGGAGAAGTCCAGATGTGGGCAGGGTATAAAGATTGGGTATAAAGATTGGGTATAAAGTGGGTGTAAAGATTGGGCACAGCTCCTCTTTATACCCACTGCACCCAGCGTGGGACAGTTAGAATTTACCAGGGAGACTACCATCCTGGCTACGCTGAGACTATAGGAAGACTATAAGAAGGATCATACTAATGTGCTCTCAAGCAGGAGAGTGTGACCCTTTCAGTATACGGAGAACAAGATATTCAGAATCAGCCTGGTGCAGATAATGAATAATAAGGACCTTGTGGGTATCATCTAGATTACATGAATCACATGAAATTAAGATGTATTACTTTATATCAGCCCTCTCTCCGTGTTTTTTACATAAGAGATAATCTCAGGATTAGTCCTTGGCATAATATTTGTTTATACCTGCAATAGGGTAAGGCACCACCCTTCTACACTCTGTTTAGAGTTCTTTGTTGACATGACACTCCCTGTTGGATTTCTTTGGTGTATATAAGGGACGGGCTTTTGGCTTCTCTGCTTTTTGCTCCCTTGGCCTTTTGCTCCTTCTTTTGGGTAGGACTCTGTCGGGAGGCGCTCCCCGGGGTCCCGACAGTGCTGGGAAGCGAGTTCCCTTCTACCTCCGAAGACGGCGGGAATGGATGAAGAATCAGGAATCCGATGCAGTTTTAAAAGGGCTTTACTATCACAGGATCCAATATACAATCCAAGAGCAGGGGAAAACCTCCGGACTCTGGGTTCCCAGCTAGGCCCCAGCCACACGTAGGCCAATATGGCTGCCACCACCTGTTTAGGCCCAAAGAGAATGAAGAGGACGGAGAAGCAAAACACCAAGGGAAGCCAAAATGGCAAAAAGGGAAAAAATGAGAGAGCTTCTTTCTTCTTGCATCTTATTTTATAGCTAGAAATCCACCCAAACTCCCTAGCTCAGACAATTCTGGGCTGGGCTATCTGAGATGAAAACAGGAAAATAGCTCTATAGAATGTAGCAACTTCAGGAGACCATCTGGTTGTTTACAAGGACCCAGAGCTAATGAAAAGTCTCCTAGCAGAGCTGGGAGAAACTACAAGCCAAATGTAACTTCCCCTGGCAGGAAGGATCAAATGCACTCAGGTAATTTCTCCCAGCACTTCACCTAATATCTTAAACCAAGATCTGCCTGGAATTGCCTTTATAGGGTAGAGAGGGGGGTTTCCGAGTAGGCATGTCTCTGTACCAAAGAGTAATACTATTGCCAGTTAAATATTTCTCCAAGCCTTCAAAAGAGTCTAGTCTACTTCTCGTAAGTTTTGTATTTTAGTTGTCTTTGACTTATCAGGGAGCCATGCTTGCTTGCTTGGAGGCAAACAGCATTTCTCTCTGGTCTGTCGAATTAGTGATCCAACGTGGCCAGGCAAATATTCTGGTAGGATCTAGCTAGTCCCACGATGATTGTGGTAGCATGAGAGAATATTTATACCATCCAGTACAGAATACATGGTCAGATAAGACTGCCATATTCAGACTATCCCCCTATCTATGAAGTGACTGGCAGGGAGGCAATCCAGGGCAGATGCAGAGGCCTAGGCTTTTAGGTGTCCTGCAACAGGACTCCTCTCGGGTGAGATCATCTCTCTATGTTGGGAGACTTAGGCTCTTTTGTATGGTCTAAGTTCAGACCAGAGATAGAGTTCTTTCATTATACTGGATTGCTCTGGAAGAGCTTTTGTACTATTAAAAGCCTTTTAGGAACTGCGCCAGGCCGAATGAGTTTTCATCCATTCCCCTGGCGTACTCGGAGAGGTAGAAGAGAACTTCTGTCCTGACACTGTCGGGGACCCCAGCGGCATCCCTGACATATACATATATATAAATATATGTATAAATTGATTATATATATACATATATATCAATGAACAATGGTAGGAGAGTGATACAGTGATATGAATATATAATATATATTATATTATATTATATTATATTATATTATATTATATTATATTATATTATATTATATTATATTATATTATATTATATTATATTATATTATATTATATTATATTATATTTAATATATACATATATATTCATATATAATATCACTTTATCACTTGAACACTGTTATTCATCGATTTGCCCGAGCGGGAGCCAGTAACATTTCCATTGGACCCTATCACATGCCAAAGTAGCCCAATGGCATCTGATTGATTCAGGAATATGAAGAGCCTCAAACCGTTCCTCAGGGTCTTGACAAGGAAGTCTGACCAACTTGTAGGTGGGCGGCCACGTGATCTTTTGACACCCCGTGGGATCCAGTTGGTAACAGCTCTAGTTCAGCGGTTGTCTCCCAAATCGCATTACATGTCTAGCCCATCTGATTTTTGATGCCTTGGCAAACGAGACAGCATCCCTGATTCTGGAATAGCGATGGAGGTAAGAACTCCGGATTCCTTCACTCACTTGAGTGAGGCGTGATACTCCAAGCATAGCTCTTTCGATTCCTCTCTGGGAGACCGAATAGCATTCTCATCCTGCTTTCGTAGGGCCCAGGTCTCTGAGGCATATGTTAATGCAGGGAGAACGGTGGAGTCAAAGAGATGTGCCCGGAGCCGGAGGTTCTTTGTCCTTTTAGCTATTTCTTCGATGCCTTTGAAGGCATTCCATGCCGCTCTCTTCCTCCTGCGCAGCTCAGGTTTTAGGTCGTTCATCATGTTGACTTCTCGACCTAGGTACACATAACTGCTGCATTCAGAGATGTTTGTTCCATTGAGAGTGAATGGGGCCTCAGGAACTAGTTCATTTCTTCATGAACATAGTTTTCTTCAGATTCAGCTGTAGACCTATCTTTCCACATTCTCGGTTGAAGTCAGCCAGCATTTGTGCCGCTTGGCTAATGTTTGGTGTTATTAGAACAATGTCATTAGCGAAGCGGAGGTGGTGTAGTTGCTGACTATCTATCTTCACTCCCATTCCTTCCAATTCTAATTGTCGCATGATGTTCTCGAGGGTGGCACTGAAGAGTTTTGGTGAAATGGTATCACCCCTGTCGAACCTCTCTTTTCACATTAATGATCAATTCTTTGTAGAATGGTGAGATCCTGGTGGTGAATCCGTAATACAGCTCACGAAGGATCTTGATGTATTGGGTTTGAACACCCTGTTTGGCTATGGCTTCGATGACCACTTCAGTCTCCACAGAATCAAAGGCTGTCTGTAAATCAATGAACGTGAGACAGAGAGGCATCTTGTACTCCCTACAAACCTCAATGAGCTTGGTTACTGTGTGGATATGGTCGATTGTGCTGAATCCTTTCCGGAAGCCTGCTTGCTCGCATGGTTGACCTTCATCTAGTGTTCTGCTAATCCTGTTCAGGATGACTCGTGTAAACAGCTTGTAGATGACGGACAACAGGCAGATGGGGCGATAGTTGCCAATGTCGTGAATGTCTCCCTTCTTGAACAGTAGAAGTGTCGTGCTGGTTTTCCATTGGGAGGGCACCTTGCATTCGGACAGGTACCGTGTGAAGAGCCGAGCTAGTGTATTGATGAGTACCGACGGCAGATTCTTCAGGTGTTCTGGTATGACTTTGTCTGGGCCTGGTGCTGTTCCCTTCTTTACCGATGAGATGGCATGTCGGATTTCAGAAAGAAGAACGTTGGGAATGACATATCCATCCTGTGGAATTTGGTATGTTTGCAGGTGGACGTGGCTATCAAAGAGATTTGAGTAGAAGTCCTGGATAATCTTCTCCATTGCCTTTCTGGAAGACGTGATAGATCCATCAGGGCGTCAGAGGGCAGTCATCTTGGTCTTATAGTTGGCGAAGGATAGGCGGGCAGTGCGAATGCTTTTCCGGCTACTGCTGCATCTTCCAGTATTTCTGCTCTTCTGTCTTTGACGTCTTCTTTTATAGCTTCTCTGCACTTATTAGCAAGCTTGGACGTTAGCCTTTGGTCTCCTGAGGCTCGCGCCTTGCCACGTTGGCGAATGAGCTCAAGAATTTCTGAAGATAAGCGTTCTTTTGTGTCTTTCTCTCTCTCGGCATTCTTCGCACAATCATGGAGGTGCTGAACCAGTCGGTTGTATTCTTCATCGATGTCGTCAATGATGGTATCTTCCCATGTTGCTGCAATGGTGCCAAAGAGTTCCCAGTTGGTGGTCGTTCTGGGAGTTCTCTTCTTAAACTTTGCAGCCTTTTCTCCCCGTTGCGGGAAGTAGAATTTTGCACGAAGGAGACGGTGGTCCGAACCTGTTTGGAATTTGGGGACGACAGCTACATTGGTCAGACAAAACCGTCTATTGAAGATGATGTGGTCAATTTCATTGTGGAACTGTCCGACAGGAGATTCCCATGTCCATCATTTCGCTTCAGCTTTCTGGAACTGTGAGTTCCCATGAATGGTCTTGGTGGACATGATGAACTCAGATAGTCTCTCACCCTGTTCGTTCCATTCTAGGCCATGGGTCCGGATGTGGAGTTCTTCAGCCGATCTTCTCAGTCCTATCTTGGCATTAAAATCACCGACTATGATCTTGTAGAAGGTGTGATATTTTATAGAACTCCTCGAATTCCATGTACAATTCCTCAATTTCATCTTCTTTTTATGTGGATGTTGGTGCGTAGACAATGAAGATAGAAATTTCTGGCAGTGGGCCACATGTCTTCAAGTGTAATCGTCCTATTCGGTTTGTTAGGCATTCAAATGAATCAAGGTTGACAGCCATGTTCGTGTTGACAAGGACATCAACGCCAACGACACCTCTTTCGTGCGCATGTTCCAAGGAACAATTCTTCTCTGGTGTCAAATACAGCATGATGCAACTGACTCCTCCTCGTCTCAGTCAGACCAATGATGTCGTACTTGATCTTTTTTGCTTGCAGCATCAGATCCTCAATATATGCTTCCAATGCCAGTGTACATGTATTGAAAGTACAGACAGTCATTTTAGTCCTTCTTCGTTTTGGCAGCCTAGGATGGCCATGAAATTTTATCAGGCACTGCTTGTTTGCCTTTCTTACTGCTGCCATATTAAGGGCTCTTTCGGGTCATGAAAATAAACATTTCTATTACTGGATTTGGCATATCGGATACGCATTGGACAGCTTGCCAGGCTCTGCCGTGCGGGTGCTATGCTCTCATTACTTTGTGGGGCTCTCTCAGAGGGGTGGGTAGAATATTCATGGTAATTTGGAGGTAAATCGGCTGCGCGTAACTGGGAAAAGTGAGGGTCTCTGCGTGGTGGGTCCTTGTAGGCTGGGTTTCTGACAAGCCAGGCTGGAGACTGGATAATCTGTGGGCTGGAGACTGGATTAATCTGCTGGGTGGAGATCTTACCTGCTGCAGTGTGTGTATTGTGAAGATCGCTGCCAGCAAGGTGGGGTGGTTTCTCTGGGCTCCTCCGAGGCTCCATCGGGATGGTGGACTCGGGTCGGAAGTTGCTCTCGTGGTCCATGGAATGCAGGGGATTCAACGGGGAAAGCTGGTTTCTGCTCTGCCGGGTGTACCTGTATAATATATATACATATATTATAATATGTATATATTTTAATATGTATATACACATATTATACATAATATGTATATAATATATGTTCATATATGTATAATACATATATATTCATATATAATATATACATATATTATATATGAATATATAATAATATATTCATATATAATATATACATATATTGTATATATGAATATATAATATATATTCATATCACTTATCACTGTCTTCCCATTGTTCATCGATTTGCTCTAGTGGGCACTAGTAACATCTCCATTAGTCCTGTCACAAGCAAGTGTAACCCAAGGGCATCTGCTTGCTCCTGGGACAGGAAGAGCTCAAAACCATCTTCAGGTCATGGAACTGAGGTTCACAATTGTTACTAGTTTTTGGCATAACAAGTAAATAAAACACACACACACACATATTTGAAACAGATATTGGCTGAGGAAAGTTCTATAAATTGAATCAGTTCAATAAATATTCTTGAGCACTTATAATAATTCTGAGCTAGATACTGATATTAGAGAATTATATTCAAATGCCTTCAAACAAATAACACTAGATGTGTGTCTCTTGGCCTCTTTCTGACTGTCGTCCCCTTCTGTAGCCCCCAGGATCCTACTGGTTATATATAGCTTTGTTCTCTAATACTTCATTTCATGATTTTCACCTTTGTCCCCTTGGTATATCCTGGGGAGACCTACAAAAAGATTTTGTGGTTTCAAAAAGAACCACTGCACTAGTTTATACAGCTCTTTATATCTGCAAAGAATTTCCTTAATCGTCATATACAAGCCTCTCAAAACTATAATTGCTAGATATTATTATCAAGATATTGTCACCTTCACCCCAAATATGCTTCTGCTATATTGAATTTCCCTGCTCTTCATTCTCAAAAATTTTTTAATTCAAAATACCTATAAGTAAATAGTAAACTCAAGTATAACCTAAAATTAATAATAATAATAATGATAATAATAATAATAATAAAATAGTGAACTCAGATTATTCTCCTTTTCTTGGTTGGACTGTCATATGACTTGGTGTTCCACTGTAGTTCTGTGCACAGGTTCCCAATTCACACTTATCATTATGAATGCATTTGCTTTCCATGTGAGATATTTATAGATGAAGAAACTGAGTCAAAGAAGTCAATGATTTTCCTAAAGGCAAACACTGAATCGAATAAGCAACATATTACGCCAGCACATGTACAGAAGATTTCAAAAGTATTTGGATAGGACAACATGACTTTAGATCACTCATCCTATGCCTCCTACCCTGTTTTTAGAGCAGTTTTAACTTCACAGAAGAACTGAAAGGAAGATACACAGATTCTCAATTATACCCGTTGTTCCACAGATATATAGTCTGCCTATTCCCAATCAGAATGGTATATTTGTTACAATTTATGAAGCTACATCGACATAATATTCAAAGCCAAAGTTTACATCAAAGTTAACTCTTTCATAAATTTCTCTTTTTTATTTTATTTTTTTTTTGCTTTTTGGGTCATACCCTGTGATGCTTGGGATATGTCATTCCCAACGTTCTCCCTTCTGAAATCCGACATGCCATCTCGTCGGTAAAGAAGGGAACAGCACCAGGCCCAGACAAAGTCAGACCCGAACACCTGAAGAATCTGCCATCGGTACTCATCAATACACTAGCTCGGCTCTTCACACGGTACCTGTCCGAATGCAAGGTGCCCTCCCAATGGAAAACCAGCACGACACTTCTACTGTTCAAGAAGGGAGACATTCACGACATTGGCAAATATCACCCCATCTGCCTGTTGTCCGTCATCTACAAGCTGTTTACATGAGTCATCCTGAACAGGATTAGCAGAACACTGGATGAAGGACAACTATGCGAGCAAGCAGGTTTCCGGAAAGGATTCAGCACAATCGACCATATCCACACAGTAACCAAGCTCATTGAGGTTTGTAGGGTGTACAAGATGCCGCTCTGTCTCACGTTCATTGATTTACAGACAGCCTTTGATTCTGTGGAGACTGAAGCGGTCATCAAAGCCCCTAGCCAAACAGGGGCGTTCAAACCCAATACATCAAGATCCTTCGTGAGCTGTATTATGGATTCACTACCAGGATCTCACCATTCTACAAAGAGGTGATCATTGATGTCAAAAGAGGGGTTCAACAGGGTGATACCATTTCACCAAGACTCTTCAGTGCCACCCTCAAGAACATCATGCGACAATTAGAATGGAAAGGAATGGGAGTGAAGATAGATGGTCGGCAACTACACCACCTCCGCTTCGCTAATGACATTGTTCTAATAACACCAAACATTAGCCAAGCGGCACAAATGCTGGCTGACTTCAACCGAGAATGTGGAAAGATAGGTCTACAGCTGAATCTGAAGAAAACTATGTTCATGAGAAATGAACTAGTTCCTGAGGCCCCATTCACTCTCAATGGAACAAACATCTCTGAATGCAGCAGTTATGTGTACCTAGGTCGAGAAGTCAACATGATGAACGACCTAAAACCTGAGCTGCGCCAGGAGGAAGAGAGCGGCATGGAATGCCTTCAAAGGCATCGAAGAAATAGCTAAAAGGACAAAGAACCTCCGGCTCCGGGCACATCTCTTCGACTCCACCGTTCTCCCTGCATTAAC
Source organism: Cryptotis parvus (assembly GCA_021461705.1). Taxonomy (NCBI): domain Eukaryota; kingdom Metazoa; phylum Chordata; class Mammalia; order Eulipotyphla; family Soricidae; genus Cryptotis; species Cryptotis parvus. Next base: position 18,645 of record JAJIBD010005475.1, on the reverse strand, counting down.
ATACGCCTCAGAGACCTGGGCCCTACGAAAGCAGGATGAGAATGCTATTCGGGTCTCCCAGAGAGGCATCGAAACAGCTATGCTTGGAATATCACGTCTCACTCAAGTGAGTGAAGGAATCCGGAGTTCTGACCTCCATCACTATTCCAGAATCAGGGACGCTGTCTCGTTTGCCAAATCTTGAAAATCAGATGGGCTGGACATGTAATGCCATTTGGAGACAACCGCTGAACTAGAGCCGTTACTGACTAGATCCCACAGGATGTCAAAAGGTCAGGTGGCCGCCCACCTACAAGATAGTCAGACTTCCTTGTTAAGACCCTGGAAGGAACGGTTTGAGGCTCTTCATATTCCTGAATCAGCCAGATGCCATTGGGGTACATTGGCACGTGATAGGGTCCAATGGAAATGTTACTGGCGCCCGCTCGAGCAAATCGATGAATAACGGGATTGAAGTGATCAAGTGATCATTTGACCCTGTGATGCTCAGGGCTTGTTCCTGGCTCTTTGCTCAGGAGTTACTCCTGGCAGAGCTCAAGGGACCATATGGGATGCCGGGGGTCAAACCGGGTCGGCCACGTGCAAGGCAAACTCCCTCCCTGCTGTGCTATCACTCCAGTCCCACGAATCTTTTTTTTATTTTTGTTACTGCCACAGCAGGGATAACACAGTAAACCATGATATAGGTATGTGTTGGAAGGGCCAATAAACAATCAAGTACTGTCACAGGACACCTAAAAGCCTAGGCCTCTGCATCTGCCTTGGATTGCCTCCTGCCGGTCACTTCATAGATAGAGGGATAGTATGAATGTGGCAGTCTTATCTGACCATGTATTCTGTATTGGCTTGTATAAATATTCTCTCATGCTACCACAATCATCGTGGGACTAGCTAGATCCTACCAGTATATTTGCCTGGCCACGCTGGATCACTCACGTAATTCGACAGACCAGAGAGAAGTGCTGTTTGCCTCCAAGCAAGCAAGCATGGCTCCCCTGATAACTCAAAGGCAACTAAAATACAAAACTACCGTGAAGTAGACGAGACTCTTGTGAAGGCTTGGAGAAATATTTAACTGTCATTAGTATTACTCTTTGGTACAAAGACATGCCATCTCAGAAACCCCCTTCTCTACCTTATAAAGGTAATTCCAGGCAGATCTTGGCTCAAGATATTAGGTGAGGTGCTGGGAGAAATTACCTGAGGGCATTTGATCCTTCCTGCCAGGAAGGCATTTGATCCTCCTCTGCTAGGAGGCTTTTAATTAGCTCTGGGTCCTTGTAAACAACCAGATGGTCTCCTGAAGTTGCTACATTTCTATAAAGCTATTTTCCTGTTTTCATCTCTAGATAGCCCAGCCCAGAATTGGCTGGGCTGGGGAGTTTGGGCAGATTTCTAGCTATAAGATTAGCTGCAAGAAGAAAGAAGCTCTCCCTTTTTCCCCCTTTTTGCCATTTTGGCTTTCCTTGGTGTTTTGCTTCTCTGTCCTCTCCACTTTCTATTGAGCCTCAACACGTGGTGGCAACCATCTTGGCCTACACGTGGCTGGGCCTAGCTGGGAACCCAGAGTCCGGAGGTTTTCCCTGCTCTTGGATTGTATATTGGAACCTGTGATAGTAAAGCCCTTTTAAAACTGCATTGGATTCCTGAATCTTCATCCATTCCCGCCGTCTTCGGAGGTAGAAGGGAACTTCGCTTCCCGGCACTCTCAGGGACCCCAGCAGAGCTCCCTGACAAAGTACATAATCTCTATTTTCCAGGAATTAACTGCTTTACTTTTTAAAGGCAAATCCTCTAAGTAAAGAAAATTTTGCTAGTGTAGGAAAAGAAAATTGAAAAAAAATATTGTAATTATTAGACAAGAAGCATTTTAATATTAAATGTAACTTAAATTGCTCCACAATTTGAAAATAAACTGTATTAAACTTAAATTTCTTTTTTAATGTTAGAAAATGTAGAAATTATTTTTAGTTTGGCTCAGTAACATATTTCATTATTTTCCTTTCCCCAATTATAGAACTCTAATGATTAGCTTTGTGCAAATACAAAGCATGTATAATAAAAAATATTTTTCTCTCTTTTCCTTCAAAAGCTGGCTTCTTTGCTTAGAAAACTGTAGTTACTAACTTGGATTTGGTATATCTGCTCTAGGGTCAGTTTCCCTGTAAAGTTGAACTCTATTAAAATATATTTGCCTCTGGCCATGCCATCTTTAAATTTTCCTTAATTTGCATGGACTTCATATCTCAATGCAAAGTCTAAAATCTCTGACACAAAAGTTTATACATAACAATACTTTTGATTGACAGGGAGATTTATTATGCATTTATATGACATCATATTTATGTATAACAATGACTTTTGACTGACAACTAAGAAATAATAGTAGTCTAGGTATCTTCTATACACTAATTTTTACTAGACAAAATAAAATATCCAGATAATTGGATGAAATTTTCAGTTTTAATACCAATTTCTTAGTCTTGTATATTGGAAGGACACACTGAGCTAGTGTCTCAAGCTATACTTTTCCAATTGTGAAAGATATTTCATTCCAGTACTACATCATATGGCGCCACTCTTTTTTAAAAATAGTCTTGTTTTCTAAGTGTTAACAACTCTAGTATTATATTTATTGCTACGGTAAAACGGCATGCTTACAACTAACATATGGAGTATTTTCAAGAACCTTGTGATAAAAGTAGGAAACCTTAATGATATTCCGTGTGATGATCTCATGAAAAGCCTGGTTTCATGATCCCCTTTGCATAGATGATAGTCAAGTAGCAAAGCATTTTAGAATACCTACCATGCGGTAAGCATTCAAAACAATATTCAGATACAAGAAGATTGTATTGAGTATATACCTGATGTTTTGTATATACCTGATGATTGTATTGTATATACCTGATAATTGAGTGTCATCAGGTATATAATTAAACATTAAAATATGACCACATCAATAGTATAGGAAGCAGTATTTCAGTGTATATATGCCATAACTCTTTTACCATGTATCTGCCATTGAGCGTTTGGTTTATTTCTATATCTAGCAAAGTAAAAAGTAATGCCATGTATATATGTGCACACATATATTCCCAAATTTATGAAAAAATGGTGTGAATTTTGGGCCACACTTAGTTATGCTCAGGGCTTACTTCTGGCTGTGCTCAGGAATCACTGTTGGTGGTACTTAGGGGACAATACAAGGTACTGGGGATTAAATCTGGGTCAGTCAAGTGTAAGGCAAGTGTCCCTCAAGCTATACCATCACTCCAGCATGGGGAGGAGTTTTTTGTTTATGCGAATTTTTAATTTAAAGTTTCTAAAGACATCCCCGAACTGCTTTCCTCATAGTTGAACCAAACTGCATTGCCACCATCACTGGAGGAGAGTACCTTTACACCATACTTATGCTAAGACTGATTATTTCCAATATTTTTATATATACCATTCTCACTGATGTGAGATGATATCTTACTGTCATTTTGATTTATATTTCTCTGATAATAAGTGACAATGAATACTTTTCTTATTCTTATTGGCTGGAACCTTATTTTCTACTCTGGCCTTGAGAAAACAGGGAAGGATAAAAAGATTCTAAAAACTACACATTAGAAGCAAGTAATGGAAGATTTTTTTTAAAAAGAACTCTCACAAAAGTGACAACTCTGCACATATTTTGTGTGAGTCTTCTTACATTTTGAAATCTATAAACTTAGACATAGATGCTTTGTTTATATCAACAGTCATGCACTGAATTAAAAAGAACACCACAAAGCAACTTGTGTTTATTTGTTATGCAACATGTTTTAATTCTGCTAAATAGAAGCTCTTACAGTATAATTCTGTTTATTCTATTTGAAAGTATTGAACTCTACCTAAATATGACTATTTGCAGTCAAAATTCATCTTCATTAATTAATCTTGGTAATTAACAAAGAAAGTGATTATGCTTATTTTTCTGAAAACAAAATTCAGTAGTATGCCCTCAGAAAAGACAAGGTAAATGTTTTCCAGTTTATATTGCAAGGAAATATCAAATAGATGGTTATCTCAAGTAAATTTTCCACTTTAGACTTATAGAGTCTAAAGAGGAAAATATAAATCAAAACCACAGTATTTGGAGTCATATTAATGTAGTATGGGTGATATTTGTATTATTTTTGTCTTTTTGTATAGGCACGAGGAAAATCACTTGACAATCACTTATCACTTATCTTCCTGTTGTTCATCAATTTGCTCAAGTGGGTGCCTGTAACATGTCTATTTGTCCCTGACACATGCAAGTGTAGTTCAATGGCATCTGCTGAAGAGTCTCAAACTGTTCATTCAGGTGTTTGAAGAAGTTTGATCATCTCATAGGTGGGCAGCCATGCGTTCTTTTGACATCCCATGGAATCCAGTCATTAACAGCCCTAGTCCAGCCATTGTCCCTAAATAGTGTCATTTCACTTGACAATGTGGAAATTAAATAGTTTATATATAAATAGTTATGCTTTTCATATCATGGACCTAAATTTTCTCAAATATGTAACTTCCTATTTAGGATAGAAAGTATTTCAGAAGTAGATGCTGCTGTTGTCTGCTGACATGAATCACTTGCAACAAAAAAATAACGTTTTACAAACCCATATTTCTACAACATGCACCATGGGGAACTCTTGGAAATGCAGTGGCAGAGCACCTGTGTCACAGTTGGCCTTGGTCCAGAGGAAAAGGAGGTGGAGAACTGCAGCAGCCAACAGGTAAAAACTTGTTCATGAACCCAGCAGATACTGTCTGAGGACAAAGATATGTCATAGAATAATCTAGCCAGGTGTAGGTACAAGTTGTTTCTACATTTCAGAGGAGCAAAGAAGAGGATCAAAGATCCAAAAAGCAAATTTAGAGTGTACATTTTACATTTACATTAGGCTATTTATTTCACACACTACTGAACTCTGGTAAAGCACAATCATATGACTGTAGATGACAATGCAAAGAAGGCCTAGATTATCTTACCAAGTTTGTGGAATTCCAATTTGCAAAGAAGTTTATTTCTAGTAGGAAAGCCAGAAAATGCAAAAGAAAGCAGTGCCTATAGTAACAAGGATAGCATGATAGAAAGAACGGTACAGTAATAACAAATGAGTTGCCCACACCCTGTAGCCCAAATTCTTTGCACATTTTGGAATTGTGAATGATGTTACTTTCAAAGATTATCTGGAATATTTGAAAAAGAATGTAATTTTTAAAAAATGTATACTGTTTACACAGGAGAATCTGATAGGAGAGAGATGTAGTTCACAGGACTCATGACTAGAAATAATCTTAAATTTGCAAGCATTGAATCCATCCAAAAGATCCACCAATCATATGATGTGGAAAGAAGAAATGAAGTTCATGGTTGTTCAAATTTGGAAAATACTAAGTGTTTTTACTCTAGAACTTTCTTCGCAAGCATCCTTTTCTGAGAGCCATACAACACCAGGGGCAAATTCCTTTCTCTTCCAATTAGGAGTCACAAGCTCTTCAGATATTTTCTTGTGGTAGATATGCAGCACACTTAGGGATGCATATCTACCACATGCTTATTGGTGTTTAGGGCTTATTCCTGGCTTTGTGCTTAGGATTCAGTGTTGGCGGTGCTCAGGGGACCATGAACAATGTTGGGGATTCAGCTGGGTTTGCTGCATGCAAGGCAAGTGCTTTAACCCCTGTGCTATCTTTGTCCCAAGAACCAAAAGCTGTGAAGTGGCAGTACTATATGCAGTACTATTTTCACATTTGTACTCTAGAGAGACTTACTACATATTTATAAAGCGGTTAAAAAAAGATTAAAAAATGACACTATTCCACTTAGTTTTAAGTTACATACTAATTTGTTTTTCCACTGTAAAACAGTCTTTAATATTTTTGTTCTTAAAAATTGCTAACACTTTTTACTCTTATAGTAAGGCTATATATTATCTCACATTTTTGCTGGTCTCTCCTTCATTAGGTTAAAATTAGTTATGGCACTATGGGGAAATGCCTTCATTTTGAAGTCTCTGGTTGCTCTGTTTCTATTCTTTCTCAACTTAATAACTCATTTATTCAGTTTCTAATAATTCCAGTGAAATGTTTTGGTTGCTTCATGCATGTTCATACTACACACAAAGTCACATGCATAAAATACATACATACGTGTGTGTTTTAAAAACATTTTTTCTGCCAAGAAGTCTGGCACAAAGGGAGGGACATGTGAGGGAATTTGGGAACACTGGTGGAGGGAAGTTTACCCTGGTATCACTGCTACAATATTATATGTCTAAAACTCAACTATGAAAAACTTTATAAAGCACAGTTCTTTGATTTAAAAAAGAAAGGAAAAGGGAAAAAATTAGTACCAACACTACTGTAAGCATGAGACCCAAACTACAATAAATAATTGAAAAAATGAGTTAAGGCTAGTGTATGGTGAAAGCTTGGGACATCAGATGAGAGATTATGACACTATTTGTGGGTTTGGACTTGAAATTTTGTAAGCCAGTCTATTAATAATAGCTTTATAAATCTCAGTACCTAAAAGAAAATAAAAGAAATTGACCAAACACCCTTAAAATTCATATGGAATATAAACCCCCATGAAGAGCCTAAACATCATTGGGAAAAAGAAGGTAGGTAGCATCACCTTCCCCAACTTCAAACTATACTACAAAGGTCTAGTAATTAAAACAGCAAGGTGCTGGCATAAAACAGGGACTAGGAGGACTTGTCAATGCTTAAAATTTACCACAAGTGTGTGAGGGATAGAATTTAGATAAGCTAGAAAAGGAACAGTATGCTAAATATTGTTTAAATGGCAATGTAAAAAAATAATAAATGGCAATGCCAGACTATAACTGAGCATTGAACATAGGCAAAGTAATATACATGATAATCCCTAAATGTATGTATTGCAAGCCACAATGCACAAAAGAAGGATGAAAAGGACACAGATGAAAAGTGCCAGCCATAGAGGCAGGCTGAGGAGGGAGAGGGAAACTGGGGACATTGGTGACGGGAAATGTGCATTAGAGGAAGGATGGCTGCTGAAAACCTCATGACAGTATCCCCGTAATGAACAGCTTAGTAATTGCATATCTCATTATGATATAGATATTTAAAAAATAATAAAAATACATTTTAAAAATTAAGCTTTTTTACTCTTTTCACTTGTATCACTTGCATCACTTGTCTTCCTGTTGTTCATCAATTTGCTCAAGTGAACACCAGTAACAGCACCATACATCCTGTTGCAAGCAAGTGTAGCCCAAGGGCATCTGCTAGCTCCAGGAACACGAAGAGCCTCAAACCATTCATTCAGGCCATTGGAATGAGGTCTACAATTGTTACTGATTTTTGGCATATCAAATACAACACAGGTAGTTTACCAGGTTCTGCCATGTAGGTGGTACACTCTCAATAGTAGGTTCCCATTTGAGCACTTATGATGAACCTCAATGGGTAGAGATCATCCTTTATCTAGGGTGGAGATCTGAGGAGCTGTGGAGTATGGATGTTGAGAATGACTGACCTCATGGTGAGAGGGTTCCTCTGGCTTCTTGGTAGGCTCACTGGGATGATGGGTCAAGGCTAGAACCTGCCTAGAACTGTATACAGTGTATAAGTATGGAAGATCGGGAAGTGCCTGGACCTAAGTTTCAGTATTATCTAAGACTGTCGTGCGACCACAGAGCAGCCACACACTGGCAGAGCTCTGAGTCTGGAGTGTCTCTCTTCCAGGCTTGCTGGCTGTGGTGGTTGGGGCTTCGCAGCCACACCTGCCAACTTGGAGCTTGGTGGTGGAGGATTGGGAGGAGGAGTCCAAATCCCACTCCAAGTCCGGCCAGTGTGGCCCTCCCCTGCACGTATGAGCGAAACCTTGGAGCTATGTTGGATTCAGCCAGGGGCTGGTCGAGCCATTTACCGTCCTCCAGAGCTCCATAGGTTGCTTCCACATGGGGCAGAGCAGCGCAGCTGTGGGTCTGGAGTGGTTGGGTTTATTCTTACAGTAAAAAACTGTTAACTGCACACTATAGATTAGTATGTAGTTAATATTGGAAACATTTCCAATAATAACTTATTTGAAAGCCATATAAAACATTATCACAAATAGAAAATTGTATCACTTCACTTGATCACTTGATATCCCGTTAATCGTTGATTTGCTCAAGCGGGCACCAGTAACGTTTCCATTTGACCCTATCACATGCCAGTGTAGCACAATGGCATCTGTTTGCTTCAGGAATACGAAGAGCCTCAAACCGTTCGTTCAGGGTCTTGACGAAGAAGTCTGACCATCTTGTAGGTGGGCGGCCACGTGATCTTTTGATGTCCCGTGGGATATAGTCAGTAACAGCTCTAGTCCAGCAGTCATCTGCAAATCGCATTACATGTCCAGCCCATCTGGTTTTCGATGCCTTGGCAAATGAGACAGTGTCCTTGACTGTGGATCGTCGACGGATGTTGGAACTCCAGATAGAAAATTGTATAAATGCTAATTTTCAATAGTTTCATCAGCACTGAGATCAAGATCACTTCAATTGTCCTTTTATAGGCACACCCATTTTCTTCTCTGCCAATTCAACCATTTGCATTTTTTATTTAGAAATGTTATATGAATAGAACAATATATGTGTAGCCTTATGAAACTGACTTCATTTAAAGTATTCTGGAGATTTAGATCACTTCAAACATTAGTAATTTGTTTCTTATACATTAAGTTATATTCAATAGTGTGGGAATTTATATAATTCTGTTAAACTATTTATCCATTGAAATATATCTGGGAATGTTTGGTTATTAAAGTTTTATAAAAAAAGTTTTTTCAATATAAATTAGAATCTCAGGCTCTTCATATTCCTGAATAAACCAGACGCCATTGGGCTACATTGGCACGTGATAGGGTCCAATGGAAATGTTACTGGCGCCTGCTCGAGCAAATCTATGAATAATAGGATTCAAGTGATCAAGTGATATAATTCTAAAAATTAAAAATGAACTTGTCTTTGTGGGTCCAATAAAGTAGAATAAATGGTTAGAATAAGAAAAATCTATAGCTCCTCAGAGGCTGACAATTATAATAATTATCTTCCAAATTCAAATGAATACATCATTATTAAAAATCAACAGAGAAGATTTATAATTTACTAAACTAAACAAAAAATCAGTAGGGAAAAATGTAACTTCATATCTGAGGTAAATTAATATTGTTACCGAAATGTCATTATGCCATCATATTTCTGCTCTTATCACTTACTCAAACAACCATTTTTCCTACCTAATGTTTCACTGCTAAGATAATTGAACTTTGCAGTTTTTATCTAAAGCTTATTTTACTTAAAAATCTCTGTGTGCATTATTACAACAAAAGGGCAAAGGTAGAAAGAGGACTTACTTAGTTCTCATAGTTTATGACTGCATTGAAGCTTACAATTGATTAGAGCTTCCTAACCTCTCTTCTCCTTCTCATTACCCTCGTCATTGTATATCAGTGTTTCCAGCTATTAGACTATCTTTATTTAGTAGGCACAGGAAAAAAAGGAAAAGATGAATTTAAAAAATAATATATTTTTGTTTTGATGCTTCAATTTAGTGCAGGTTTGAAAATGCTGAACTCTCTAAGGTGTACTAAATATTCATTAGGCAGTTTAGCTTTTACTAAGTTCTAAATGAAAATGACCCAGCAAATTCAAATTGAAATTTCACAGAGCACTTTTCAAGTACGGTTCTAAAACATACATTAAACAAAATGCATTCATTTGAATGCAAGTCTCTCTCTTTCTCTAGAATACATACACACCCAAGGGTCTATTATGCTTTCAGTTCAGTGCCTCCAAAATGTGTGTGGTGTGGATCAAATAAATAGTTCAACAGCTTTCATAAGCAAACAATCTTATAGTCTGGTATATCTACAAACCTCTTGTGCTATTTCTTTATGCTTCCCCACTTACAAAGGTTAATGCAAATTTCATCTGAATGCAAGCAAAATATTCTGTGTTCTTTTTATACACAGACAAATCTGCTTAGAAAGAGCCCATCAGAATTTTTCCATGTGAATCCAATAGCCTTTTATGGACTTACAGATGCCTATCAAAATATGCTCACTCTTAAATATCAGATTTTCTACCTGCCAGCCCTAGAATCTCAGGACTCATGTCAGGAAAAACTTTATTTTTAAATTTTTATTTTTAAATTAATTATGAACATTTTGTTTATTTAATACTTATTTTTTATTTAATTCATTTTTATTTAATTTATATTTGCCTTTACCATCTTTATTAAAGTACCAGGGTTTAAAATTCTGTTAATTATACTTCACATGGATGCATCATTCCAGCACCTCAGCCATCACCAGATTGCCCACTTTCCTCCACCAGTGTTCCAAGAGCCTCTGCCTCTCCCTCCTCCTGGGAGTCTGGGAGTCTAAATTAAGCTGGGTGTTGTTCTTTTGCTTCCTGCCAGTCTTCCTAACCTAAAACTATGAGTTCCTGTACCAAGGCCATCAAGGCCCTCGTGAAGTCGAAGCAGGCCAGGCCGGTTATCACGGAGAAGAACAGGAATAAGCTGAGTAGACTTGCGTACATTGCTCACACAGGCTTGGGAAAAGGCTCTTGCCTGCATTGCCAAGGGTCTCAGGCTCTGCCGACCAAAAATCAAGGTTGAATCCAAGGATCCAGCCAAGACTAAAGCCAAGAAGCTTCAAATGAAGGCTAAAGCCAAGGCCTAGAATAAGACCCAGAAGGTGGTTGCAGCTCAAGCAGCAGCTCAAGCTTCCAAATGTGCGTAGGCCCCCGCAAAGGCTCCCTAAGCGGCCCCTGTCTGCAAGAGTGAGCATGGAAGAACTGGTAAGACCGCTAGGCTGACTCCAGCACAAGTCCTCCTGTGCTCCTGTGCTCTTTGGGGCCAGATTGACATTACAAAGGATGGGGCTCATGAGACCAACTCTAATCTGATCCTCAGCATCCCATATTGTCTTCTGAGCCCCTCCTGGAGTGATCTCTGATCACAGAGTCAGAAATAAGCGCTTGCACTGCACCAGTGGAGCCCCAAAAGCAACAAAACTAAAATTCAACATGCATTCAAAATATAACATTTTGTCACTTCAAAAATTTCCATCTTTACCTTTGGCAAAATTCCTAATTTTGATGTGCGCTGTATTTAATATTAAAATAAGCACTCTTGCAACTAGGGATCTAGTTACAGTAGCTAAGATATTTACCTTGTACATAGCTGACCCAGCCTCAATCTCCAGCATCACATAAGGTCTCCTGAGCACTACCAGGTGTGAACCCTGAGAACCAAGCCAAGAGTGAGCCCTGAGCTCTGTCAGATTTAAACAAAAAATAAAAATATATAAAAATAAGATAGGCATCCTAGATTTTCTGTGTTCATAGACCTGTGATTTATCTTTATCTCTATTTTTACTTTATGTCTACTTGTGCCTTTATTAAAATGAACTTTTAAAATTTTAATCTGTTAATAAAGAACCTGCCATGGAGGAGGGCTGGGGGAGGGGGAGGGAACCGGGGATGTTGGTGGTGGGAGATGGGCACTGGTGGCGGGATGGGTGCTGGAAAACTATGACCAAAACCCAAATATGAACTTTTTAATTGTATATCTTTGTAATTGTAAAAATAAAAAATTAAAAAAAAATTTTAATCTGTTAATGATATATCTTTATTTTTATTTTGTATTATTAATATTTTGCTTCTTTGGATCACACCCAGTAATGCTCAGGGGGCTACTCTGGCTCAGAACTCAGGAATTACTCCTGGCAGTGCCCAGTGGACCATATAGGATGTTGGGGATTGAACCCAGGTCAGCCACATGCAAGGCAAATGCCTTACCTGCTATTAATATTGTTTCTGGCCCAATAGAACTTATTATAGAGACTATGCTTTTCCAGGAAATTGAAGAAACATAAACATTCCAAAAAGTGTTTATATGAGGCACATATCACCCTGATACCCAAATCAGACAGGCGCATGACAAAAAAAAGAAAATTACAGGCAAATATCCTGATGAAAAAGGTGCAATGATCTTCAATAAAATACCCCAAACAGAATCCAAAGACTCATCAAAAAGATCATACACCATGACCAAGGAAGATTTATCCTGGGGATACAAGGATGTTTCAACATTCACAAATTAATTAACATAATACATTATATCATTAAAGAAAACACAAAAACCATATGATCATATCAATATATGCAGAGAAAACATTTGACAAGATCCAGAACCAGTTCATGATAAGAACACTCCACAATTTGGGAATTCAAGGAACTTTCCTCAATATAGTGAAATCCATCTACAACAAGTTCACAGTTGCATTATTCTCAAAAGACTATTTAAAAGTCTTCACCATAATTATTCTCAAAAGACTTTTTAAAAAGTCCACCATCCCGATAGAGCCTCAGAAGAACCCAGAGAAACCCCTACAACTCACTCCACAGCTCGTAAGATCTCCACCCAAGAGATTAAGCCAGTCTCAGCCCAATTGTCAGAAACCCAGAAGACAATATGGGATACTGAGGATCAGATTATAGTTGGTCTCATGAGCCCCACCCTTAGTAATATCAATCTGGCCCCAAAGAGCACAGGGAGCACAGGAGGACTAGTGCTGGAGACAGCCTAGAGGTCTTACTTTGACTCAGATACACCCGGCAGAGCAGATACCAGCTTTCTCCATTGAACCCCTGCATTCCACGGACCATGAGGAGCGACTTCTGACCCTAGTCCACCATCCCGATAGAGCCTCAGAAGAATCCAGAGAAACCCCCCACACCTTGCTGGCAGCGATCTTCACCATAAACACTCCGCAGCTCCTAAGATCTCCACCCAAGAGATTAAGACAGTCTCCAGCCTGGCTTGTCAGAAACCCAGCCTCAAGGACCCACCCTTCAGAGACCCGCCCTTCAGAGGAGAGTATTTCAAGTGCAGGAATGCTTGAGCCACAGACTCAGATACACCAGGCAGAGCAGACACCAGTTTTACCTGTTGCGAATGGCAGCACAGCGGCCACGCGATTTACCTTCAAATTACCGTGAATAGTCTACCCACTCTTTTGAGAGAGCCCCACAAGGTAATGAGAGTATAGCACCTGCACGGCAGAGCCTGGCAAGCTGTCCAATGTGTGTTTGATATGCCAAAACCAGTAAGAAAAATGATTATTTTCCTGACCCGAAAGAGCTCTTAATATGGCAGCAGTAAGAAAGGCGAACAAGCAGTGCCTGATAAAATTTCACGGCCAACCTAGGCTGCCAAAACGAAGAAGGACTAAAATGATTGTCTGTACTTTGAATGCACGTAGGCTGGCATCAGAAGCATATATTGAGGATCTGATGGTGCAAGCGCAAAAGATCAAGTACAACATCATTGGTCTGACTGAGACAAGGGAGGCATCAGTCGCATCATGCTGTATTTGACACCGGAGAAGAATTGTTCCATGGAACATGGGATCAAAGAGGCATCGGTGGCATTGGTGTCCTTAACAACATGAACATGACCGTCAACATTGATTCATTTGAATGCCTAACAAACTGGATAGGACGATTACACTTGAAGAGATGTGGCCCACTGCCAGAAATTGCTATCTTCATTGTCGACGCAACAACATCCACATACAAGGGAAGATGAAATTGAGAAATTCTACAGGGAACTGGAGGAGTTCTATAAAAAAGATCACATCTTCTACAAGTTCATAGTCAGTGATTTTAATGCCAAAATAGAACCGAGAAGAATGGCGGAAGAACTCCACATCGGGACCCATGGCCTAGAATGGAACAAACAGGGTGAGAGACTATCTGAGTTAATCATGTCCACCAAGACCATTCATGGGAACTCAAGTTCCAGAAGGCTGAAGCGAAGCGTTGGACATGGGAATCTCCTGGCGGACAGTTCCACAATGAAATTGACCCATCATCTTCAATCAACAGTTTTGTCTGACCGATGTAGCTGTCATTTCCAAACAAGATCGGACCACCGTCTCCTTCGTGCAAAATTCTACTTCAAGCAATGGGGAGAAAAGTCTGCAAAGTTTAAGAAGAGAACTCCCAGAACGACCACCAACTGGGAACTCTTTGGCACCATTGCAGCAACATGGGAAGATACCACCATTGATGACATTGATGAAGAATACAACCGACTGGTTCAGCACCTCCATGATTGTGCGAAGAATGCCGAGGGAGAGAAAGACACAATAGGATGCCTGTCTTCAGAAAATCTCGAGCTCATTCGCCAACGTGGCAAGGCACGAGCCTAAGGTGACCAAATGCTAACGTCCAAGCTTGCAAAGCTGTGCAGAGAAGCAATAAAAGAAGATCTCAAAGGCAGAAGAACAGAAATACTGGAAGATGCAGTAGAAGCCGGGAAAAGGATTCACACCACCCGCCTGTCCTTCGCCAACTATAAGACCAAGATGACTGCCCTCCGATGCCCTGATGGATCTATCACATCTTCCAGAAAGGCAATGGAGAAGATCCATGACTTCTACTCATAGCCACACCCACCTTCCCACATATCAAATTCTACAGGATGGATATGTCATTGCCAAAGTTCTCCTTCTCATGATCCATGGATCTGAGTAGATCCATGACTTCTACTCAGATGTCTTTGATTGCCACGCCCACCTTCCCACATACCAAATTCCACAGGATGGATATGTCATTCCCAAAGTTCTCCCCTTCTGAAACCGGACATGCCATTTCATCGGTAAAGAAGGGAACAGCACCAGGCCCAGACAAAGTCAGACCCGAACACCAGAAGAATTTGCTGTCAGTACTCATCAATACACTGGCTTGGCTCTTCACACACTACCTGTCGAATACAAGGTACCCTCCCAATGGAAAACCAGCACGACAGTTCTACTGTTCAAGAAGGGAGACATTCACGACATCGACAACTATCGCCGCTTTTGCCTGTTGTCCGTCATCTACAGGCTGTTTACAAGAGTCATCCTGAACAGGATTAGCAGAACACTAGATGACCAAAACCCAAATATGAACTTTTTTAATTGTATATCTTTGTAATTGTAAAAATAATTTTTTTTTAAAAAAAGAGGGTCGGCAGGGTGATACCATTTCACCAAAACTGTTCAGTGCCACCCTCGAGAACATCATGCAACAATTAGAATGGGAAGGAATGGGAGTGAAGACAGATGGTCGGCAACTACATCACCTCCACTTTGCTGATGACATCGTTTTAATAACACCAAACATTAGCCAAGTGGCACAAATGCTGGCTGACTTCAACCGAGAATGTGGAAAGATAGGTCTACAGCTGAATCTAAAGAATACTGTGTTTATGAAAAATGAACTAGTTCCAGAGACCCCATTCACTCTCAATGGAACAGACATCTCTGAATGCAGCAGTTATGTGTACCTAGGTCGAGAAGTAAACATGATGAACGATCTAAAACCAGAGCTGCGCAGAAGGAAGAGAGCGGCATGGAATGCCTTCAAAGGCATCAAAGAAATAGTTAAAAGGACAAAGAATCTCCAACTCTGGGCACATCTCTTCGACTTCACCATTCTCCTTGCATTAAGATACGCCTCAGAGACCTGGGCCCTATGAAAGCAGGATGAGAATGCTATTTGTGTCTCCCCAGAGAGGAATCGAAAAGAGCTATGCTTGGAATATCATGCCTCACTCATGTGAGAGAAGGAATCCGGAGTTCCGACCTCCATTGCTATTCCAGAATCAGGGACGCTGTCTCCTTTACCAAGGCATCGAAAATCAGATGGGCTGGACATGTAATGCAATTTTGAGATGACCACTGGACTAGAGCCATCACCGACTGGATCCCGTGCGATGTCAAAAGATCACGTGGCCGCCCACCTACAAGATGGTCAGTCTTCCTTGTCAAGACCCTGAAGGAATGGTTGGAGGCTCTTCACATTCCTGAATCAACCAGATGCCATTGGGCTACATTGGCATGTGATAGGGTCCAATGGAATTGTTACTGGCTCCCGCTCGAGCAAATCTAGCCCTGGCCCGCCACCCCAGCTGTGCCTCGCAAGGAGCTGGACAACCCCCCCACTCCATGAGGGCTGCCATTTTCCACATCCAGACTCCTTATCAGAACTCCACCAAGCAGAAGAGCCTATCATTACCCAGCTTGCACGATTCATCAATAAATGCTGGAGATCAGAGGTGACTACAAGAGTATGCCACCCACACAGCAGAACCTGGCAAGCTACCTGTGTCATATTTGATATGCCAAATACCAGTAACAATTATAGTCCTCATTCCCATGACCTGGTGGAATGGTTTGAGGCTCTTTATGTTCCTTTAGCAAGCAGATGCCCTTGGGCTCTACTAGCATGAGACAGGACATTTGGAGATGTTACTGGTGCCTGCTCGAGCAAATTGATGATGAAAGAGAAGACAGTGATAGTGGTACAGTGATATGAAACTAAAACCTGAATCTCAAAAGAAACTGTGACCAATATACAAAGACAACTCAAGCTATAGAAAAGAAAAGTTACTCAATACCCATCTGATACACAGGGTGACACAGATATATGGGGCAGAGCTGCTACCAGCTCTCTTGTGCTCAGCTGATCATGAGGCATCCGGGGGGGATAGCGAGTTCTAGCCCTGGCCTACCATCCCAATAGAGCCTGCAAGAAACTAGAGGGAACCCCCCACACCATGAGGGCCACCATTTTCAATATCTGGACTTCACAACTCATCAAAGCTCCATCCAAGAGAAAAAACTGATCTCAAGCCCTGCTCTTCAGAGTCCCACCCTACAGCAAAGCCTATTTAAAGCCCAGGTATATTTGAACCAGAGACACAGATACCTGGGGGCAGACCTGCTACAAGCAATTCCTGTGCACAGCTGATGATGAGGCATCTGGGAGGGAGCACAAGTTCTTCCCTGGCCCTCCATTCCCAATAGAGCCTCGTAAGAAGCCAGAGAAACCCCCACACACTGAGAGCTGCAATTTTCAGCATCTGGACTCCACAGCTCATCAGAGCTCCACCCAAGATCTAAGCTGATCTCTCCCTAATTTGCGGCCATGCAGTTCATCAGTAAATGCACAAACTGAGAGGCTACTACCAAGACTATACTACAGACATGGCAGAGCCTGGCAAGCTACCTGTGTCATATTTGATATGCCAAAAGCCAGTAACAATTATAGACCTTATTCCCATAACCTGAAGGAATGGTTCGAGGTTCTCTGTGTTCCTGGTGCGAGCAGATGCTGTTGGGCTATACTAGCGACATGAACTATGGAGATGTTACTGGTGCCAGCTCGAGCAAATCGATGAACAATGGGAAGACAAGTGATATAAGACAAGTAATAACGATTTGATAAGGTGTTAATAACCAAGATATATAACACACTGGTAGAATTTTACAAGAAGAAAACAGTCAACCCCATCAATAATGGGGAGAAAAAAATAAACAGAAACTTCCTCAAAGAAGAAATTCACATATCCAAAAGCACGTGAAAAATGCTCTTTATCACTAATCATCAGAGAGATGTAAATCAAAACAACAGTGAGATTTCATCTCATACCACAGAGACTGGCAAATATCCAAAAGAACAAAAACAACCAGTGTTGGCGTTGATGCAGGAAAAAAGGGACTCTCATCCATTTCTAGTGGCAATATTGAATGGTATAGCACCTTTTGGAAAACAATATGGACATTGCTCCATAAATTAGAAATTGAGCTCCCATTTGGCCCAGTAATACCACTCCTGGGAATATAACCTGGGAGACCAAAAACACACAGCAGAAACATCATATGTACTTCTATGATCATCGCAGCAATACTTTCTATAGCCAGAATATGGACACAACCTGAATGTCCAAGAACAGATGACTGGATAAAGAAACAGTGTTACATCTACACAATGGAAAACTATGTAGCTGTTGGAAAAATGAAGTTATGAAATTTTCCTAAATGGATGACATGGAGTTTATCAAGGTGAGCGAATATGCCAGAAGGAAAAGGACAGTTACAGTATCACTGCATTCATTTGTAGGATATGAAAATAATTCTATGATACTAACATCAAAGGCCAGGCTGAAGATGGACCATTAGGACTTGTCTGTGGTTGGAATCTACCACAGTGTGTGGAGCCAGAGGTTAGGTAGGATAGAGAAGGGACCAATGTCCTAATATTTGTTGGAAATGTTAATGCCATCTAGAACTGAGCATTGAACATAGGCAAAAGTATATACATGATAACCCCTAAATATAAGTATTGCAAGCCACAATTTTTAAGAGAAAGGGGAGAAAAAGAGTGAGTAGAGAGAGAGAGAGAGAGAGGAGATGTAAAGTGCTTGCCATAAAGGTTTTGCTCCTTGGCATGACCACACCCCTCCCGACTCTCAGAAGCCGAAAACCCCCACGCAACACAACTACAGTCATTCTCACGGCCTGGACTCCACAGCTGGACACAGCCCGACCCAAGAGAGAGGCAGAATTCAAACCCAGGTATGCAAGACTTGGTGACCATGCCAACCAGGTATGTTAGGGAGCTGAAGCAGGGGACACCTCCCCCAATTAGACTCCTCCACAAAGGCCTAGTGAACAGCCAGAACTACTGCTAAGGCTCTCGGCCAGACACCAGGAATTCAGATGCAGGGCAGAGTCTTGTCTGCCCATCCTGTGCTAGG